>JASXSY010002214.1:0-72854 GCA_034509805.1 Sipha maydis
ATTAACAACGAAATTGCACGAAACATACCGTGTTATTTGTAAAGCATACCAAGTATGCAGTGCTAATGTAATATTTTAATGATGTGCGCAGATTCAAACGATTTTACCATTGAACGACATTAAACTAAGACTGATGCATGACATCCATGAATACATTAGATGTAAATCTTAACATCCGAAAGGTAGTATATTATTATTACCGTATGTATGTGTTTTGTGTATGATTCAACGCTCTGTCTATAAATCATTATATTACTCATCTACTGAATCGTTGCGCTATGTAGCTTAATAGTTATAGATTTGGACACGCCCATTAATTGCAACGCGCGATATTGTAAGATGCAAACATATAAGTTTTTTTTATTTTCGGGGCGTAAAAAGAAATCCAGTGAAGGTTTTTTTTTAGTATTATGTGAGGAAATCGTCCAATAAACCATATACAAACACAAAACGACCGATAAATGTGTTTTCCACCCGTGCTTAACTATACCGTAGCTGTAAGTATTGTTCAACTTGGGGAAACCAATAATAACAATAATAATTATTGCTCGTATCTACTGGCGGGAGTATCAATAAAGTACACTTGTATTTTATTTTCAATTTTTTGCGCAACTCTTTAATATAATGTTCTGTCATCGTTATTGGCATAAATTACCGTTTGCGAGGTCACGCCTGCAGTCGTTAAGTTATTTTTGTCACAATAATCGTTCATAATAGTATGATAGTGATGAGTGTGTATGACATATCGGTAACTTAGACGACGTGCTAGCCCGGGAGAATTCTCGAATGAGTCGAATACGATGAAATATTTGACATATTATTTTAAAGTACCCGATAAAACTACCACAATTTCAAGTGTGTGAAATTATGTGAGAATTGAAATGCTTTCATTTTTGATCATTGTTTCGAAACAATTTGAACACATCAATGTAATATATATATATATATATATATATATATATATATATATATATATATATATATATATATATATATATATATATGCTTATTTTTGATTATAAAATTTATTTGATACAAAAAATCATTACAATACACTACTATGAAAAACGTTAACCTTCTTAAAAAGTAATCGGAACCTATGTATAATAAGCCGTGACGGATTGTTAAATAATTAAAAACAAAGGGCATAAATAGCAAACAGACTAGTATATTGTTCATCACATGAGGATTATACGGGCTAGATAATAAATTTAAAAACAATAATGGAGTTCAATAAAATTTAAGATATATAATTTAATTTTTAATATATTTAAATTTGGTATTTTGTGTATAATTATTTATAGGATGTCTTTAAAGCTTAAACGAAAATATTTCTTAATAAAAAGATGGCAAGGATGTAAAAGAGAGTATGACTACGAGTATAAGTCATAACCGCACACATGTCACGTAGCATAAACCGAATAATTTATGCCAAAAAGTAAATCGTTGGAACCTTATTCAAATGAATGTGTTAAGCTAGACATAAGTCATGACACCAAAAATATTAAGGGAACGAAAGCGTGAAGTATCTATATTTTTTAATCATCGTTGGAAATTATATGGTGTTCTAAGAAAAATAAATAAATTAACAAAATCAGAGCAAGTCCGAGGATGAGAAATAGATGTGAAATTAATATTTGATTGAGAAAAAAAAATTTAATATCAGAATAATGTTTAATTGTTTTTGTTAATAGTAATTATTTAAAAACTATTGTAGTAATATCATGTTCTCGTGAAATTGGTTTTAGTCTTATTAAGTTTATATGAATGTTTGTGTGGACTATTTACTTAGCTTAAAGGTAATTATATTTAACCTAAAAAAGAAAAAGGTAGTATAAAAATAATATTTTGAAAATGTGTTTCAACAATGTTCTTTAATTTTTGATAATATTAATATTATTTTACCTAAACTTTACGATTATAAAATATTTGGTTTTAAGGTTGAATGGTACCGACCCAAGAGTTTAACAACGGAATTATAATAGCATCAATACTTTAATATTCGTTTATAATATTCCATTCACTTCCGAAAATCATCATATTTAAAATAAACAAATCACGTAATCTCAATACCATAAATGTATCGCGGTAATTCATTGTTAAAAACTTGTTTTTATGAACTGATGATGCCCATTACCATTCACTACGCCTGTTTGGTTTTTAATTTAATTACTTAATTTATTAATTCGTTAAGTCTAAATTTAAATAATTAAATAATCAAAAATCATATGAAAAATGTTGTTATGAGTAACTGCTTACTAAATCTGCTACAAAATATAATTTTACTATCATATTGAAAAAATATGATATATAATATATAATATATTATTTAATTTTTTCCAGAAAAGCTCTAAATTATAGATTATATTATTGTAAAAGATTTATAAAATTTAAAAATATTTCTTCGTTAGGATGTCCTAAATAACAAAATTTTTAGAATAATATGTACCGACATTGACATTTTTCCTTGTAATGATTATGAGTTGAAAAATGTAAACCCATGTGGTGTAAAATTTCGTTTTATATTCACACCGGGTTATATGTTTCAGATAAATTATTCGTATGTCATTTCACTAGTCGTCTCGTTGACTAGATTCTATGTTACTATGGCGCTAATATTCACTTTGAATATGTATTTATTATATATTCGTATTTTAAATCATGAAGAAAATGTGCACTTTTAATTTTTCATGGCACTCAAAGTTTGTAACAACTACTGAATTATGAATTCGAAAAAGTGATTAAGTGTCACTATTTTGATATTTTCATGATAATAAATTATACCAAATATTAATATAATATTATATTAACTAAATAGTATACCTACAGTTATTATATATTGTTTGATTGAAAGGAAAAATTATTTATAAATTATTTAAGACGATAATTTAAACTGATAATTATTTATTTAATTTAAATTGACTAGATTCGATTCGAACGAAACATTTTGGATTATATTTTTTAAAACAACACTTATCTTAACTTTGGTCTTATTATCTTGACGAAAAATTGTAATTATATTATTGCTTTATATAGTGGTGGTATTGAAGTTCGTTGAAAATTTTTAAAAAGCTTAGCGACGTGGCACAACTATGGGGTGCTGGGATGTGCTTAAGCGCCCCAACTTAATTTAAAGCAATCCCATACTCTATGCCATTTTAAACTAAAAATATCTATGGTTTTGGAGTGGCATAAATGATTTCTTGAAAGACGTAATGAAGTCGAAGACGAACAATGCAGTGCTGACGAGAGGGTGGGGCAGTGAAGGCTAGAGCCCCGAGGCCAGACCTCTAAAAGGCCCCGTCGTTTCAGCTTTTTATTCAAACATATTTTATAATCTCATTAGCCGTAGTATGAGATGCAAGTTTTAATATTTTTTATTTACTAAAGTATGTACAAGTAGTATGTATATCTTGGCCAAACAAGTGTAAGAGGGCCTGGAACAGATTAGCTTCGAGACCCTCAAAAGCTTTCGTGCTTGCCAAAAACTGACGATAACATTTAAAAAATAAATTATGTCAAGAAAAGATCGACAACTGACCATTAGAATTATAGCTTAAGTGTTTAATATTGACAACGAGGTTGTTAAACAAATTTTACATGATTAGTTAGCGACAAATTTGCATCTCGAACGGATGGAAAGTAAACCAAACTGTTTTAAAAGGATCGTAAATTAGATTTTCTTATATAATCTTGAAACTAAAAGGCAATACATATATTGGAAAAGTTCCGCATTGTCAAAAATAAAAAAAAGCTCGAATTAACAAGTCAAAATGAAAGACCATGTTGATCGTTATTTTCGATATTAGGGGGGTAATTATGAATGGGTACCACAAAGACAAACATCAGGTAATAAGGTATCATAATATAAGGTACCATATATATGGACAGGATATAAATCAACATTATTATTTACAAATCTTGAAAACATTCAACGAATGAGTATGAAAAAAGCTAATAAATTATAGATAAACCAATCGTCAATCAAAGACAATTCATAATGTTTTGTCTGTCAAAATCGAATTCCACTGCTACAACAGCCCTCATATACTCCAGATCCAGCGACTTTTAGCTCCTACCAAAATTAAAAAAATCACGTTAAGACACATTTTGAGTGAGTTGTAACTGTAAAATCAAAATAACAAAGGTGTTTAAGGCACTACAAGAAAAATATTTTGAACACTTTTTTAATCAATAAAAAATACGAATGGAACGATGTTTCAAACTCTGAGGAAAATATATATTACTCATAACGGTCAAAATTTAATTATTTGAAAATGAATAGTAATTTTCATTCATTGCGTCACACTGATAAATTAAACTTTGATTAACATTTTGTTTCATTGATTTTAATGCATAAAATTAATTAATTATTTTTCTATAACGTGTATTATAACGTATTTCTCAAGGAATAGAATTATTCGCTATTCTATAATAATGAAGATTGAAAAAACTTTAAATAAAAATAAAAATTATATTGTTAAATTTTTTAAATATAATTTATAAGATGAATAACACGTGGTATCTTAAACAAAAATTGGTTTAATTACGACGCTACTTAAAAACAGTGAAATCAATAATTTTTGTCATATATTCACAAGACTCAGTGAAACTGTGGTCAGTAATTCACTCAATTTGCTTACATTTGTTAAAACTTAATTGAGATACTTCATGATTTATTGCAAAATACATACGTATACTTATAATAACAATACTATCAATGTTTTGTCCAAAACTCATTTTTAATAGTTATGAACTTTTTTGAATGCATAAATATTTAAAGAAGCCATATAGAAACAAATAATATTTTAATGTTGTTTAGTATATTTAAATAAAATAATAATATAATTTGTATACAGTTATGTTTTAAGTTTTATATTTGACAGATTCTATGTTAGGTCGAGTGTATAAAACTCAAAAAGTGACTGATAAGAATCTGCTCGTTCATTATTGATTGACGCATAATTTTAAACAAATTTACATATTATCCTCCGAATATTGATGCATTCATTTACATCATAATTCAATAGAACTCTAAACTACATAATAAATATATGTGATTCAAAATTATTTTTATTCTAGCATAGTAATAATTAAAATGATAATAATAGTTGACTAATAATAATAATATAAACTTTAAAGTTTGGGTACAATTAATTTTCGATTCAATATTCTACTTTAATGTCAGTTTTCAAATCAAACTATTACTGTACCATTAGAGTTGCTAACGACTTCAACGCGTGCTAAGAACGTATATTATTATATATTACACTTATTTTTTAAAATTTTTTTTTTTGGGTTTATTTAAAAAATTATTTACATAATAAGTACATTTTTTTTCAAAAAGGATTAACAAATAAAAAACAGAATGAAGACGTGAGAGAAGAAGCTACTTATTAGCCTGTCATACACAAGCGGATTTTTCATAGAACTTGATTCGTGAATTTAATCAGAAAGTCTTTGATGAATCTGGTCCATGGACTACATCCTTTATATTACCCCTATCGTTAAAATAAAAATCCATTGATACAAATAAATTGAATCTTTCTAAGAACTATGTCAAATTTTCGTCATTTTCATAGGATTTTATTCGTAGAATCAAATTTTCAGATTTTTTAGCAAATCTTAAAAGACCACGGAATTTTAATTTGTGTTATAGAGTTAAAATTAAATTTTTATTGTTCACATTTACGTACCTATAACTTATAATAGACGGTGGATGAATCTAATGGTATGGTCAACGGCATTAGTATCAGTACGCTAACAGAAAACCACTTGATTATTATCCCTGGTAAGTCATCATGGCACGTACAAACGTACGTAAGTGATGAAAGTAATAAAAATGGTCGGAAATCAAGATTCGACAGGGGAGGAAACAATGACTATAAGGTCCTTGAATTACAAAATTTTTGCTTGAAAAAGAATAATGATAACCAAAGCATTAAGATTATATAAAAGGTGTGTATTTGGAAAATGAAAATAATGATCCAAAAAAATTAATAACGTAATAACTGAAAAGAATGGACTTGAAACAGACGTAATAGGAATCAGTTAAATGAGATGACCAGGTAACGGACAATATAATATAGAAGATCATAAAGTACGTGTATATTACTCTGGAAATGAGGAAAATCAACATTTACATGGTTTAGGATTTATAGTATTATGTGAAATGCAAAAACATGTTACACATTTTGTACCAGTATCAAATATAATAGCTGTTATTCAGGTAAGTAGAAATTTAGTAAATATAAATCTAGTATAAATGTATTTTCCTAATTATGTCACAAATGATGATGAAATAGATATCACATTATATAAGATACTTTAAAAAAATGTAAGAAACCTGAAATGATTATCATTATAGGATATATGAATTTTGAAATTGGACTAGGAAAAAGTGACGATATCATGGAAGATCATTTAGGTATTAAAAATAAATGTGGATAAATAATGGAAATGTTCGTTGAAGATGAAGACCTAGGTGTCTTAAACACCTTTTTCAAATGTACATTAGGACACTTATATACATGAAGATTATCGAGAAACCAATTGGAAACATAGTTCGGAACCATATTGATTAAATGTTTAATAAAAAAGTTGTAGGAATAGTTATCAAGGAAAACTTAGATATGATCAACAATAAGAAAAAGAAATGGAAGACAGAGAAAATGTTGAAAATGATCGAAGAAAGAAGAACATTAAAGAATATTGAAAAACGATATAGGTGATTAAAAATGTATCAAAAAACTAATAAGAAGGGAAATACGCAATGCAAAAGAAAAGTTCAATGCAAAATCAATGTTTGGAAATTTAAATTTTATAAAATCAAAAGTTATGTTACAGTTTATATACAAAGTTAAAAGAAGCAGCTGGGAAATATAGATAAAATATGATGGGAAGATTACATGATGAAAATGATGAAATTGTCATAAACGAAGAAGAAAAAATGTATACAAGGTAGAATTATATTGAACAACTGTATGATAGTACAAGTAAGGTTAAGAATAAAGGTTGCTTGAGTTGTTCAGATAGATAACTTATCGATAATAAAAGAAGAAATAGAAAGAATAATGCGTTAATTAAAAAAGACAAATTTTTGGTTCCTGATAATATAAATGGTAAACTTTTAAGATCAATAAGTGAATAAGGTATTTTATAGCTTACTATATTAATCAATAGAATACATGTTACCGGTGAAATAGATTAAATATGACTAAAAGCTATTTAGTAGCACTGCCAAAAAAGCCAAGTGCTAAACGTTATAGTTATTTTCATACCATCAGTTTAATTAGTCATTTATAAAATTATTTTTAAACATAAATCATCAGAGAATCTTTAAAATATATAAAGAACAAATGAGCAACACATAATTTGGTTTCCGAAATGCTATGGGCATAAGAGAGGCTATTTTTAGTCCGAATGTATTATTTCAAAGAGCCAGTGATGTTAATCAGAACAGATATTTATGTTTAATGGATTACTAAAAGGTGTTTGTTAGAGTAAGAACATGAAAAACTTAAAAAAATCTTAAACATCGTGTGAGATGATAAAGACGATTTGAGAATAATGAGTACCTGTACTAGAACCAAATGACAACCATACGCATTAATGGAGAACTTTCTGAGGAAGTATCATTTAAGCAGAGAGCGAGGTAGAGTTGTATTTTATCACCACTGCTATTCAAAATATACTCGGAATTCATCTTCCATAAAGCTCTATAAGGAGTTGAAAATGGCATTTAATAAAGATTGTTTGAATAATATCAGTAATGTTGATGATACTTTACAAAAAGCATTTTTGGATTACAATAATAAATGGACACAGTAGAAATCAGTATGGATTGACTTTAAATATAAAGAAAGCAAAGTTTATGATAAAATCAAAGAATCATAAATTAGTTGAACATTTATTATTTTAAAATCAGCGTATAGATCAGATACAAAAATGTAGTTACCTCGGAACAATAATAATTGATCAATGAAATCTTTCATTAGGAATAAAATGCAGAATTGAAAGAGCTCGGGAATCTTTTCATAAAATATCAAAATCATTTAAGTGTCACGATCTGTTTTTTGGAACAAAAATCAGATTGTTGAGATGTTATGTGTTTTCTGTATCACTGTATGGAGTCAAAATATGGATACTAATAGAGTTAACATGTAAGAAAGTTGAAGCTTTTGAGAGTGGCTATATAGACGAATACTAACAATTTCGTGGAAAAATCGTGTTAATAATCAAAGTTTACTGAAATAATGAAAAAAGAGAAGAAACTTTTAACAACAATTAACTATCGAACAATAGAATAAATTTGATGTGGATCAATGAACATATTATAAGGAATAAGCAACTATATAAAATACACCAGCTTATATTACAAGGAGAAATCGAAGGAAAACGAAGTGTGAGAAGAAAACGAACATCTTGGTTGAAGAACCACTATGGCTGGTGTAATAAAACATTAATTGATTTATTTCGAGCATCACTTAACAACGACAACATTGTCAATATGATATCCAATACACGAATTGCATAGGAACCTGAATATGATAAAAAAAGAAGGACCTATGATGAATAAAGATAATTAACATAGGGAAAGTATGAACAAAAAAAAAGAAAAGATCGTCGTAGCAGGTGTCGTCACTGTAAAGAATTGTTTCGAAGCGAAAAAATAGAACAAAATGAGTTAAATATTGTATTTCCAACAAAAATATATTTGACCATATACAATTTCTCTGTGAATTAGGTGCCAACAAAATAAATATTTAAACAATTATTTACGATTATCAGTATCAGATTTTTGTTAATTAGTGACTGTCAAAAGATTTGATCCATAGGAATTATTCTGTAAGATTTTTTTTGTAATAACAGTTCCCTTCCTTTGATCGTCGTACACAAATTTGATGCTTTGAAGACCAAATCCTCTCAACAATCCGCTCATGTATGGTGGACTATTAGTAGTACCTCAGATGTGTAGTGTGCTTTTAACTTTCAATACTTATCGTTATTAATTTTTATTTAGAACTGAGCCCGTAGCAAGATAAGTTCTTCAGGAGACAAATCGAGTTGTAGCGGAGCAATAGAAAAAAATCAATATTATAACTAATTTTATTTTATTTTTACAAATTAATTACAATGTTTTAAATCAACATATCACCGCCATAATCAACTCACATTTTAATTATCACTTATTGAAATACACTTTTTTTCCAACGTATCAATCAATTCGAAAATCACCGTCTTCCGATAAATATAATAGGGGGACAACAATCGGGTCTAGTGGGAGCAATGCCCCCGTTACAACGACAAAAATACATCGTGTACAAAAATGGAAACCGCTGCGATTGGACACCACCTAAATAAATAATAAATGTACACTGACGTATGGACAGTGTATACAGTGCAACTCGTTTCGTCGTTTACCCGTACGAATTGATCGATGCAGTTCGCGTAAAATAATTTCATTAATATTAACGGGAGAGAGAGAAAGAGAGAAAGAGAAAGAGAAAAAAACATTATGATATTCGCAAACACCGTTTGCACGTAAAGTTACGTTTAATCAATAAATAGCACATGTGATAGGTTCTCATCACGCGTTTGACATGCGCTCCTCTCGCCGCCAGCCGGAAGATTTGAGGCGTCCGTCCGTGTGGAGAAGTATAAGTTCCTGTACGAAAAAAAAAATATTTATTTAACTTGGATCTTTCTTATATGAATACAGCATATCTCCTCCTCACACTATTCGGACTGATAACTATAAACATATATACTATATACATGTTAGAGTTTCCATAGGCTTCATGTTTCATAGGTAAACAAAGATAAGTGCGGATGGTTGTAGAGTCGCTCGCCAGTAGATGTACCGCTTGTACGGCTCGGAAAGTAACGCATAACTTTTTATCGTAGAAAATTTGATATTCATAGTTTTGCTCGACGAGGAACTCACGTATCGGTATATTTTTGTTCGCATACACGATGAACGTAAACGCTTACCTACCA
This sequence comes from Sipha maydis, assembly GCA_034509805.1. Classification (NCBI taxonomy): domain Eukaryota; kingdom Metazoa; phylum Arthropoda; class Insecta; order Hemiptera; family Aphididae; genus Sipha; species Sipha maydis. The sequence continues at coordinate 10,000 of JASXSY010002214.1, forward strand.
TGTTTTGCGTGAGAACTTACCAAACCCCGTCGGTGGTGATTTTCTCATGGCGATTTATAAATTCGCGCGGGCGCACACGGCGAGTTCACCTGCAGCAGCGGAACCTTTTCGCGTCGCCGTCACTGCGGACGCGACACACGATGTATCCCTCGATCGTATCCTCCCTCGGGACACCTGCGGGACGCGCGCACCGATGTAATACGACGAAAGCGCGTGGGAATCGAGAGTATACGGACGGTGGCGGCGAGAAGATGGGTCGTTTTCTCACGTCGAGATACAATATAATAAGAATAATAATAATAACAATAATAAGAATATGTATCGCACAGGTAAAGGGTACACGTACACACGATCGTGTGATTTTTTTCGGTCGGACATAGCAGGGGAAACGGCGGCGGTGTGTTTTCTGGTCCGCGTGAACACGCACACACGCGTACAAACATCAAATACACGCACACACATTATATGCGAGTAGGTTCCCGCAACGGTAGCACATCGTAGTACAGTCGCGGCCGTCGCACACAGGTAATGTAACGTATCCCCGCCCCGCTCCTTCCCGCTCAACGTTCTACGCAGCTGTACATTTATAAATCCGATCGATATCCGGGCGGTACGCCGGCAGCATCCGGCGGAGCTACCCGCCGTAGACGGCCAGACGGCGGCCGACCCCTCTGGCAGAGTAACGTTCTCATACATCGTACAATGTACACCACGAGACGTACTCTGCAGTAGCAGCACACACACACACACACACATATATACATATCTATTATATTTATGTATACTATACGATTAGATATAGATATATATATAGGCCCGATTAGAGATGTTCTTACCTTTTTATTTTATTTTCTTAACTCCCTTTCCCCCCACGAATATTCATAAACACGTGTGGTGAATACTCGCAAGTCGTTTGCACCCGACAGTGCCTCCTGGTCTTTCCCTTGACTTTTGATATGTAAATTGATGACGGACCCTCCCTCAACCCTCCCAGAAAGGCCGCAAAAGGTCGACACGGCTTTTGTGTAGATTTCGGACCGATGCCGCGATCCGGACGCACAATAATGCTCCCGTTGCTACAGCCGTGCCATCCGTATAACCTCGTAAACGTGAACGTCGACATATTATGCGCGACGAGGCCCATCAAAATATCATAGCGCTGCGAATATTATCATGTACCTGTAGAACATATAATAATTACGTACACGCGGTAGCAGCTGAAAAATAAGAAAGTTCTTGAAATCGTACAACGTTGAGCACCGTTGGCACGATAAAGAGTTTATATTATCTATTTTCAAAGAAGATTTTTCAATACTTGGTGTACGTGTCATCAGGTGTGGATCTAGAAATGAAAAAAAGAGTGGGCTGGACAAAAATATTTATTTCAATTTCATAAAATCATAGGCATTGAGTTTCAGTTTTTAATGTGAATAAAATAATAATCATACAAGCATATTATAAAATAATAATAAAAAAAATACGTTTTATTATATATATTATACAATAACAAAGGCAACAGTACAAAATATTTATTAGTTAAAAAAAAGATCAAATTTTATTTGTAAATTAATTTGACCAATCCTATGTTTTTATTCTTATAAGTTAGGACTATTGAGAACTATATAAATAATCAAGATTATCCATCACTCCTAAGTGTCAATTTAAAATATAATAAAATATGTTCAATAATTATTAAATTGAAAATTAAGGTATTATTTAAAATATTTTAAGTACCTAAGGCCTAGGCACCCCCCTGACAACCCCCATATCCCTTTTTATTCTCGGCTGCATGCCATTATTCTCTGTCCGGAGCCTTATTTTTACTGTTTTCTTTGCCACCAACACATGAGTCGAGATTTGGTAATCATGAAGGTGATCGAAATAATAAATTAATGTCATGATTGAGATTTTATCAGGTAGAAAGGTTTTATCTTAAAGCCAATGAATAATGACCGTAATTTTGCTACTATGAAATATAGTTATATTTCTATGCATGTATATGATGTAAACCAAACCCCATTTTACCTACACTCCTACACTCTCAGCTCCCGGTCACCAAAATCACGCAATTAATTATACACAAATAACGATCAATATTAACGATTATTCTCTTAATGGTTACTTTATTGTGGTGAAGTGAAAACAGTTGAATTCGAAGTCTCGTACCTTTAGGCAAGCAAATCACATATATTTTGGAAACACTCGGATATACATTTTTTAAGAGTAAATTATAAATTATTTATGTATAAATGAACTCATTAGGGCAAAAAAACTTATTACAATATACTGATTACTGAAATTGAAATGTAATTTTTAATAATTAAAAAGTCACAACATACTACGTTTACCGTGGGATAATTTGCTTTTATAATTTAAATTCGATTAAATCAAAATGTATTTACTGCTGAGTATCTAAACGTTGATATCTATTGATATAGGCAATTCGTGGTTTCGATTAAATAATGCATATAATCGCAAAACACTGAAAAAAATTTAAAAACAATTTCAAAATTTCATTCTAATAATAATTGTATTCCGTAAACTTATTTAATGCAAGAACAAATTCCTAAAATTGAAAATTCTTTTTTGACTTTAGCATCGTCAACTTCAAAAAATTTTCATTTTCGGTCTACCTAATAATTTTACATTTTGAATTTTATATAATGAATCAATAATTTATTTTATTCTTTTAAGAAAATAACAAGACTAATTATGAATTATAACTATGAAATCACTAATATAGAAAATGGAAGTATGGTATTCCTTTTATTGTATACTTTTTTTAAATTACTGAACTGAATAGTATGTAAATATATGTAATATGTAACAATATCAAACAATTTTTGAATTTTTTATAAATTAATTACTTATTCGTTCGTTATTTTGAAATAAATGATATATAATAATAATGAGCAATATTTTTTACCATTGAACAGTATTCGATAAAAAAAAACTAGTTAAATATAACTTTATCAAAAATCTATAAATATTCTTTAGATATTTATGACATTAATAATTTATTATAACTAATTTCTTCAATATTTTGATTAGCATTTAACAATTTAAAATTAATATATTTTAACATTTTTAACTTTTCCTCTTTGAACAATTGATAAATTTACTGACCTATGTATAATTCCATAATAAATGGTCAATAGATAAATAAATCATATATCTCCAGTTTTTTAATTTTGTAGTCAATACATTTTGAATACTATTAATTATTCATCCAACTAACCACAACATCAATTAATAAAATAAAAGCGTATACTATAGGTACTATATGTATTGACTTTTATAAAAATAATTAAACCCATGCATATTTTTAAATATATTTTAAAATAATATATATAAATACTGTTTAAAATAAATAATTGTTAGTATTAGTATTGTCAGTGAGTATGGGTAGTTTACTACTAGTTTTATAATGTAATCAAATAATTGTGTTTAGTTGAAGTCTGTAAAATAAAATATGGTTGTATTATAAAGGGCTTAAAATCATTAAAGAAATGAAATTGTACATTATTGACACCATGTGTAATAAATTATTAACAGGTGTTATTGAATGTTTTCATATACTTCAATAACTCTTATGAATGTTGTCAAAGCATACTACGTTTATAGCATTTCGTTGCATTTAAAATGATGAGATTTATTCGTTTTCAAATGGAATTCAATCGAAGACATATTCAGCACTGAATTCTATTGAACTACAATCAATAACATAATTCTTGCATTTCGAATATATGTTATTTATGATCGTTTTTTTTCATTGTATATTAAATACCAACATATAAAGGCGGTATGCTTTAATTTCGTTTTAAGATTATGTTAAATTTCGAGCGCACAATTCTGCCAAATCTATTCAAGTTATAATAATCATAAATTATTTCAGATGATTTCATTTAGATCGGGCTACAAAAAAAAAAAAATAATAATAATAATAATCTCAGTTGACAACCGGTTTTAGCATACTACACTTGAACGAATGACAATTCATACTCATTGTTCATGGTTTCGAAAAGGAAACGTTTGCGTTATTTTTGAGCTGACATGTCTTGAGTAAAAAATAATTTAATGAAATTATTAGATCCGATTAAAGTAAGTTTAGCTCGGATAGTGAATGTTCTTTTGGGTATTCTAAATGAAGTAAAAACATATTATAGCATCATAATGAGACTAAGTCTTTTGGTTATAGTACACTAAAATTTTTCATGTAGATTCATCATTGATCGATGAAGTCATATTTTGGTGCTTTGAAAATAATTTATAAAATATCAAACAGTTCACATAAAAAAAAAAAAAAAAAAACACTTAACAATTTTAAATGAATAACACACCACTTTTAATTCAAATAATTTAATTGTTTTGTTTTGATTATAAAATAATATAAACATAGCATCTAGGGGTGTATATATATACATATATTATTTTAAGAAACTTGATATTATTAGTAATACAGATAATGTTTTTTAAAAAATATAGACAACTTCAGATAAATTGTAAGATTTTGAAAAATACGTTGTTATCTTAAATATGTAACAACATAGTCTTTAAATAAGTAACTATAAATCAAAGAAATTTTAAATAGATAAAAGTATATCATGTATTAAATTTTATTCTACATTTTTAATTTTAATTTAACAGTCCTAAGATATTTTTTATTCATAAAAATAAATAATTAATTAAGCTTAATTCTGTATTCTGTATTGTAATTACTAACTAGACTATATTAGGCTAATTTTCTTGTCATTAATTTAGCATTTTAAAATTACAAACACGATAGAATAATCGTGCTTACCAAAAATAACCAAAACCCATATACATTCATTTTTTAATAATATTTAATTTTTTATTTTAATGACATTCTTTAACACATTAAACTAAATAATAGTTTCTAAAGACAACACTTGTTAGAACTAGCTGTACATCGAAGTTTGATCAACAGCATATTCTAAATAGTGTGTACTGGAATATCATGGACACTAGATTCTTATCATTATTTTCAAAATATCTTATCATACTACACCATATGAAAAGTAATGCAAAGAAATTCGTCAAAAAAGTTCATCAGTTTAATAAATAAATTTAAAATGTATTCAAGTAAAATATATTTTGTTAAATCTTAAAAAATGTATAGAGGTTAGCATTTAAATTTGTTTCGAATTATAGGAAACGAGTACAAATGTGATTTCAGAAACAAGATAATGTAATATTCTTAAAAAAATATTATTCATAAAAAACTATGTATACAATTTTTCCGTATAAAAATCAATATTATTAGTATACACTTACGTTAAAAAAATCAAACATTTCACATTAGATTTAATTACATTTCTACATTACATCTTCACATTTATATTTTATATTTGTTAACAAATTACCATTATGTTTTGTTTGGTTATTCATATCAAAATTTGTTACAACTATTATAAGATATAGCGTTTAAAATATAAATTTTTGAAAACGTCAAAGTTTATTTATACTTAAGTACGTATGAGTTAGAAAAAAACAGTACCAAAAATAATATCATAAAATAAATGTACATTTTTAAAAGAAGTTACGTAAATTATTTCATTAATTTTAAATTAAAAACATACTAAAATGTAAATAGATATTTATATATGAATAAATTATAAATTAAATTCTCTATGAACTATATAAATTTCCTAAAAATCAAAGAGATAAAATACTTTGAAAATTACTGTGTTTACATGGATAAATCATTTTTAAACAAAACTTACAAAAATACATTTCATTCTTGATTTTAGCACAAACCAATTATGAGAAAATAGAAAAAAACATTTTTACAATTATAATTAAAGTAGAAACATTAAAATCAAAAAATGTAAGTTTTATGTTTGAATCTAACATAATGACAGTTCTTCTATATGCATATACAAATATTTTATCCTGACAGAGGATTGTGATATTTTGTAAAAAATAATTTCTATTTGGACTAATTAAACTAAAAATAATAATGTTTAGTTAATATAATTTAATCTAATAATGGTTAAGATAATTCAAACTCTTAATACATATATATATATATTAAATGTACCTACATAGATTAATTACCCAATAATTATTTCATTGTATACCACCTCAAGGTATTTTTAAATACAATTTTAAGTTATATAACATTAAACAAAATGAATGGCTTGGTAGGTAAAATTTTACCATTTTATATTACCCAATATTACCTTTATTTTAATATTTGAAATATAATTCAAGCCAATAAATAAAATGTAATTTGTAACATGCTTACTTTTGATAGTTTGTACAACATGGAAATATTATACCATAAGGTTAATATGTGAGACAATATGTAAATGAATGTGTTTCCGGTTTATTAGGGGCTAATGGACCTTATGAACTATATTGACTGTAAAGTCGTTTATCAGATTAGGAAAATTGACAACGAAGTACTAAAATGCAGAGAAAATAAAAACATTGCGAGAAGTACACAATTACAACATTTTTTATTTTTATGTTGTATGGAATATTATCGCGGTAAAACCTAACATTTGTGGTAATATATATATTTCTAAGCATCTATAAATGTACACCTCTGTTGACGTTACTTAAAATATTTTAACGCGGGCGCACGCAATTTTAGTAGACATTTTTAAAAAGTACAGACACACACACTAATATATAAAGTGAACAATCGGATTCGGATATGGAGAGGGAAGTAAATTGATTTTTTTTAAACCTGTCATAATAATAGGAACTAAATATGTATATATAATTATGTACTTTGTACAGTAAAGTCCGTTGCAGAATTGACGCACGTGGGTTGTTTGTCGTAATATGGTCTGATCGTGTTAAAATATATACAAGTGCACATGTACACACACACACACACATAAAAACACACAAATAAACACTGCTAAAATATTCGAACATGAGGTACATATAATATGTGCATGTTTGTGTAACGTATCCTAGAGTAACGCTTCTGGTTTTCGTTGAATAATTAAATAAGTGTTCAATATGCTATCAAGAATTTTGCTTTTCGTCTTTGAACTCCGGGATTGTATTATATTTTATGTACATTCCAATATATATATATATATATATATAAATTCTGCATATATTCGTCCTTATCTTCTTCCAATTTCAGCCACAATTTATAATAATATATTTATAGGTTCAACGCATAAAACGTATATATGAAATTTTGAAACCCTATACATTTGTTGTGACCCGAGATGGGCAAGATACTTGATAAGATATTAGATACTAGATACATAACTTTTCTTCTAAAGGTAAAAGATACATTTTGAATTTTTAAAAAAAGATACTGAATATTACATATATTTTTTTCATTTTTTAGATACAAAATTAAAAGTATAAAATTCATAATAGTATTATTTTTTTTCTTAAGGGGATTCGATACCGACCGTTTCCTCGACTAAAACATCCTATCTTTTGTCCATCAGTCCGATGGACCTGATAATGCGATAGGACTTTTAAAAACTGATTTGAATTCGTTATTATGTCTTCTTGAGAACGGCCACGGCACTTTTTCAAATTTCAGCCCCTAATCTTTATAATATGGATTTAGAAATTGTGAAAATTTAAAAATTTAAGTTTTGATTACACTAAATTAAAACAGTAAATTCGAAAAAGTGGCTAGGCCGATCTCAAGAAGACATAATAACGAATTAAAATCAGTTTTTAAAAGTCTTATCGCATCATTAGGTCCATTGGAATGATGGACAAAAGATTGGATGTTTTAGTCGAAAAAACGAACTATTTAATTTGCTCGCGCGCGCGACATAGTACACGTTGACATGTGTATGAGCGTGCGTGAGTGTTTATTTCCATAGGAATAACTATTTATAAGTTTACAACCAGTCCTACAATAATAATCAATAAACACAATTAAAGTAGATAAAATGTGAAAATTAATTGTATTTCAATATAGTTTATTGAAATACAATTAATACTCACGCACATTTATTATGAGATGTAGTAATCGACTAATCAACTTTTTTTTAGGATAAAAAAAATACAAATAAAATCAATTTATTAATTATTACTTTATTTTAAATATGGCAAATTATTTTTAAGAAATATTATATTTTTGAACGTTTTAACACATAACATAGAACATTTTGGCAAATATATGAAGATAGTTGAAAAAAACATTTTTTCAACTGACTTTGAAGAACATATACTTGTGTTGTAGTGAACAAATAATTTAACCTAATTTACCCTAAAATATGTCTCTATTTCTTTAAAACTTGTTTAACGAAACATGTTTTCAATTATTTTAGAAATTATATTAGTCAACTACGTACATTATGTAAGACAAATTTAAAATTGACTTTTATTGTTTTTTGAAAAAAATGTATTTTCATTTGTATTTTGTATCTTTACCCAAACAAAATGCAAAGATGCATGATATACAGCCACAAAAAGTATCACAATACAGGACACAAGACACAACTTACTAATATTAAAAGATACAAATATATTTAAGATACTGCCCATTTATAGTTGTCACCACAGTGAAAATCTGTTTAATTAAACGCGTGTTATGATTAAACGTTAATTTTACGTTAGACTCAATATAATGATAACGTTTTATATACCCAAATTTTTCACGCGTTATATGTTATCTTACGCCCACTGTACATTTAAGGGTTTATAAGCTCTTTACGTACACTGTAATTATATTGTAGTAAATACCTGGCGAGTAAATCTATACTCGATAATATAGTACTTAGTTATAGTTGTAAATCGCAGGGTAGGCCAACTTTTAAAGGCTTGTGATCAACTTTTGAGATTTTCTAGGTTGTCACAATCGACAAAAAAAAAATAAAAATAATTGTAACTGAGCAAAAATCTATTTTAAATACATGCATTTTACATTTTATTTATTCTGTTTAAAATATTAATAAGTAATAATAACTTTAATTTTATTATTTTACATTATACGTATTTTAATGTATATTTTAACAATTTATATGAAACAATAAATACTGTTATTTAATACGGAATAAACATTATAATGTGTACTACTTAGTTATTCGATCTCAATGTCGTTTTTCATAGTTATTTATTACTATATATTATTAACATATATATTCTTTAATTATTGTTATTATTTTAATTATTATACTTGAGGATTAAACAGAGATATAAAAATTAACTGAAAATAAATAAATATTTTAACTGTTCTCTGAAAGAATTCGAAAAAACTTAAAGGGAATCGAGAAGGCTCGAACCCATATCACAATCAACCAGTCGTTCACGATCGAACTGTTGGCCATCCTTGGTATATCGAATGTAAATTCAGAAACCTTAATGATCATTAATTTATAACATTTAATTGGCTATGATATAATGATATAACAAATATATAACCCTTTCGAGTTTTGTTGGTTGACTTCCACATCCGAATGCTAATAACAAAACGAATTACATGATTGTGGAAGGGAAAGACCAAGGAGTGGTATATTCATAATTTTGACCTTCACATAACCACCACCAGAAATTTTTAATAAGTTCAAATATCTGAAAAACAAAAAAAATGATAAATATTATATAATAGGTAATGTAATCATTTTATATGATTTTTTTTTTTTTTTTTTTAAGAGTTAGTAAAACAACGATTAACTGGAATATCATACTGTATGTAGTATATTAGCAAATTAAACCCTTGTCAAGCTTTGCAAGTGAAATATGAAAGAGATTAACTTTAAATGTACTCATAAATTTACTATATATATATATATATATATATATATGTTTTTTTTTAGATATTTAAGAAAACCGATGGAACGGATGGAATAAGAGAGAATAATGTGTTTCATGAACACGAGATAATCGATAGGAAAGTATACATATACATTTTGTTATTATTCCCCAAATGGTTTTTTATCAATTACGTTAGTGCATACAACCCATTGCATGCTCATAAATATATTACAGAGCAAGATAATGTCGAACGTTGTACATTTGATGTTTACGCGGCGTGTATCATTGAATTATTTGCATAACGCATGAGAATAGGCGTCAATAGTGCTTGAGATTTGAGGGGCTGAAAAATGTTTCATAATACATTTTATTACGTCCAGTACATTGTGTAACGAAATAGTTAGTTTTTAAGAGAGGAGGACTATGTACAATCTAGAAAGGGTTCAGCGTCCTCCACCTATAAGCCAAAGCGGAGAAAAATCACAACGAAAATTCCATTACAATTTTTCAAATGAATACGATGACTGAATATGAGATAATATAAGATTAAACACTTAGCAATCACGATGCGTGTCGACGAACTATATAAAAAATGTTCTCCAACGCAAAGCTAACAGAATTACGGTACTCGCTCTCTGCAGGCGACAAAACATCAAGCGATTTTTGGATTTCGAGCCTTTAAGCATCTACGCGCACCTGCAGCAGATACGCGTTATTATTACAGGTCGAGGTGGAGGCGATTGAGCGGGGGGAAAAAATAATACCGCGACAAAAACACCACAGAAAACGTCAAAAGCCTTTTTCGTCGCCGATTTTTTCATTTCTCTTTTTAGGTCCCTCGAGGGGAAACGGGCCGGCGCGCGCGCAGCATGCCCGATATGCGCTCGTCGACGAAAATACCGAATTGCACCGGTGGCGGCGATGGTAGCGGATCGTGCGCGTGTTTGCACACGAAAAATAGCACCCTCTCGCCAAAGCACTGTCGGCACCACGCCTCCGGGAAACGACGACGACAACGAGGTGCGGTGATAGACAGACGGGTAGGCATATATACGTGTATATACATCAACGTATATATATATAAGTGCGTGTGTGTGTGTATTTGTGTGTACGAATATATACATATATAAATGTATACATATATGATGATGTGGGTACGCGCGATGCTGTCGGCGGCTGAGCTTTTCTCCCTGTCTCTCTTCTCTCCACTCTGGCAGCGCACGCACACCCTCTCCGTGCGTCTCTCTTCTCGGGGCGCGAAGTCGTTTACCCCGGAAATTCGGTCGGCGGCCTCGTCGGCGAAAGAGCGTGGAGGGAGGTGAAAAGCGCGAGCCCGCCGCCGCCGTCGGTATATACCATACCCTCGGTCACCATGGCAACGCCCTCGGTTGTCGGCACACTGCAGACTACGTATACACACATATATATATATACTATACCATTCCGCCGTCGCAGCTATTCTCATTTCTCAGCCGCCGCCCTACCCTCGGAAAAACTCACCGCGTGGTTTTCCATCGCAGCCACCGCCACGGCCATCGTTCCCCGACGGATATAATAAAACGACACCTTTTCGGCGCACTTGGTTTGTATACCAATAATCAGATACGTATTTAGGGGGGGATAGGGGGCACTTGAACTCGGAGCGGTAAATTTTGGATTGCATTTTGGTGTAATATGGTACCTAGGTCATTTTAAACGTTTAGGGAGTTTTTTTTTTAAATGTTGTCACTAAACCTATTACATTGAAATTTTTTTGTACAAAGAATAATAAATATTTGTATTATAATTATGTTATATGTGATTCAATAAGCGTATTTTTTATGCATACCTACTATGTATATGTTTCAGATTATGAGTGTAGCGAAGAATGCATTGGATTCACTATCATGTGATTTTTTACAAATAATCCTATTGCTAAAGAAATTTAGGTTGGAGAGGGAGCGTTTTTTTTCTTACATAGGCACAAAATTCCTAAATACATTCTGCAAATATCACTATATTTATCTATATCTATGTACATGCGAACGGTTGTTCTATACTAGTGCGTACACATAGCCGGTGATCACACACGTATATATGAATACAAATTATGTATGTGTGTGTGTGTGTGTGTGTGTGTGTGTGTGTGTGTGCAGCGCAAGAGCCTTAGAATTTTTTTTTCTTGAAACAAAAAAATTTTTCTTGGACGCCCAATTATTCATGTGATATTTTTTTATTTTACATAATTTATGTAAAAACATTTTTCTTTAGTATGGATATTGTATTTTATCATCATAGCGCCAATATATTATTGTTTATTAATTTATTATTATACATAATAGAATACATACTAGAATATATACGTATTATTAGTTTACACATATATATAATATTCTCTCGGTCGTTAGTCGTCGCCATCAACACTACCGTCCAACCGACTTCGTCATGGCCGATGTGCACCGCAAAATTAATAATTTCGTAAACATGCGTTTTTTTTTTTTTTTTGCTAGTAAAGCATGTTGTTCAGATAGAATTGATATAATCACGATTAGATCGAATATTTTACTCGATAGGATATGTTTTACATAGTTAAACAGTTAGAAATCGAAATCATAATACCGTCTATTTATTAATTATTTATAATAATATCGTTCGTATGTGTACCGCTATTATTTAAGTGTTAACGCCATGGTTTTATTAAATAACCAAATATTTTCAATTATTTTTTTTTTTTATCGCAGTCATTGCAGTAATTATAGGCATTATAATTATTTATTAATTGTATTATTATAACAACCGATTTCGAACACGATATAAATGTAATATTATCAATTTATTATTTGTGTCACAGCTAAGATTGTCAAAAGGGTACGGGGTTGACGTATAAAAATTGTCTACATAAAACTTCATGAGCATTATAAGCGGCCACGTAGATAATGAAGAATAAAAAAGCAATAGGGGGTTTATTAACCCTTATAATACCTCCTTGGTCACACCATTGTTTATAGTAAGTTATTTTGATAACTTGAATGTTAAGTATTATTTTTAAACTTTAAAACTTAATTACATTTTCTAGTTTAGACTAAATTATTTCCAATTTACTTGCAATTGCATTAATGACTATGGTAGAAACTTTTATTAATTTTAATTATATTATCATAATGAAGAAAATACCATTATCATGTTAATTTATGATACATCATTTACTGTCCATATATTTGTAATAAATGGAACATTTACTTTTTACCACACTCTCGTTCTAATTTTATAAAAAATTTTTACTAGATAGGTTAGGTACCTAATATGATTTTAATGTTATTCATTTTCATCGTCAATATTTAATGTGGTCACTGTTTAAATATTAAAATTAAAAAATATTAAAATGCAGTATTATCGTCTAAATAACATTAATAATCCGTTATACATTTTGAAAAAGTACTTGGAATATGTAAAAATACTATTTTATATCTTTAAGTCATACGAAAATGTTTTGAATAATATTTTTAGATACAAGTATCAATATTGTTAGAACGTATAAATAAAAAAAGTTTAAATTTTGTGTAGCTCTTAAGCCCATTTCCAGAAAATATTTAAAAGTTCTTGTTGTTTGAAAGTATAAAAAAATTAAAAAATTATATCATGACAATTTTTGATTTTTTAAATGGTAAAAGTGGTGTTTCTCTTAGAATAGTTTTAAATTCAAATCATAACTATATATTAACACAACCGTACGTAAAACCTACATAATATATTTTTATAAATAAGTGATTTTAAAATTTGACAAACATAATATTTTTAAACGTTTTTTTAACTGCTCGATACCAACATTATCACATTCTCATGAAACTACCACGTTTGAATAAAACAAATTAATATTGTTTATTATTTAATTTATATTTTTATTGTGATAAGAAATGTTCGTTATTCACAAAAGTTTTGTAGACATACTGCTGTATATGAATACTTGATTGGTATTAAATAAAGATTTTCAAGGAATTGTTTTTATATTTTTTATTTCTTACACCCGTTTGAAGTTATAATTAATATTTTAGTAACTCTATAATTATTATTTTTTGAGTGACTTTATTAGAAACCTGTATAGAGGAAAAATCCAATAACAAAACACTTTGAAATATTTTTTTATTAAATGTATTGTTGTTTAATACGCAACAATTTATAGACTTTTGAAAAACAAAACAAATAATCGATTAAATATTTCATATAAAATATGATCACTGCATGAATCTATTATAATAAATATATCATATAATATTCTTATAAAAAAAAATCCGAGCACTAACGAAATTTTTTTTTATTTTGATATTACAAACAAAATTATAGAACAGATTTAATGCGATAGAAATTCAGATGAATTAAATAATTTTACAACAACTCTATCATCTTTCGATTTCCTTAGTCAAGCGCATTTTCAATAAAAAAAACTATAGTCAGCCTGTGTTATTCCTTGTAAATAGTAACAACTAGAAGTAAACAACAAAATGTTCCAGCAAAAGTTTATTCAAAATATTTATAATTATATTTAAATTTGTTTTATTCTTTATTATTATTATGTACTGGATTTAAGTCAATACGACATAACCGTTTTAACTATGGACGTAGAGTAATTATTCCTTAATATTGTCATTATTTTCTTTTCTTCGTAGTATTACATTTTAACCGAACTGTCCGACCACGCCTTAAAAATGTAAACCAATCAAATTTTGGTAATGTAGATTGACTAATGACTATAGACTATACACAATATATATACATATATCATGATGTTCGACAATCTATTCTTATTCTAACTTAGAAAATAAACCCCTTTTTAGTCGATGTTTATGTAATCAATAATATTTTTAATTTGTAGAATGACGCATATCCTGAAACAACGCTTGATTTCTATGTGCGTTATGAAAAAGAGTACATTTTTGAATTTACCTTTCTTCAATTAAAACCCAAGTTACGTTAATGTAACATTAAGTAATTGCATTAATTATGTGACATGGGGAACTAAGCACAATCGAGTCAGCGTATTAAATTACCTATAGGATCTCTGGGCTCTCATGTGATTATAACGGAATTATAATGAAGATGGTTAATAGAAATTGTTTTCTTTTGTTTAAAACCCTTTTCTCAAGTTGGTTTACGCGTGACTGCAAATGTACAAAGCACAAAAAAAAACCCCAATGGGTTCCACAATGGTGAAAACATTATAACCCCAAAAACTAGTTGGTTATAAATTGTGTTTTGGAATTTAACGTCATCGTGCTGTTATGTCGGAGTCACATGAGCGATATTATAATATAGTATTATATATTTTTATATGTATGTATGTGTGTGTGTGTGTGTGTGTATCTATGTGTAATATTATATAATTTAATTAATATGCTTGAAGTCAATAATAATCAGTTTCAAAAACACGATTCATTATCATAAATATACTATGGGACTTATCATATAGGTTTTTTGTATGTTCATTCTAGTGAGGGACAAATAATAAAAGAATAAAGCTTAATATGGGTTATGTATTGTTAATAATAATAATGAATATTAAATTTCTCGTTTACGAAACTATCACAAGTTCCATACTTGCAAGTTGCTGACAACGAAAAACTTCAATCATGTTACGTCCATAAAATTTAATTGGAATTTTGATTTTTATGATTCAATAAAGTTTGAGCGATAATAATATAGAAATAAAATGTATACTTAACCTAAAAAATTTAGAATAGATTTGATTTTTTCTATTCATTTATCACTAAATATGTAAAACTCAAATAATTATGTCCGAATTGTTTATTAAACTTTCAATAACGCTAAAACATATATAGGCAAAATAAAGCTAAAATAGTTTTGTTTTAATGTTTATGACAAAGATAAAAAAAAAGATTTTCCTTAATTGTATAATAAACTAAAAATAAAAAATTGATTTTCTTTTTAAATATTTAAAAAACCTTTCAGTCTATCCCATAAACAAAACGATGTGTATTCAAATAATGCATAACAATGAAAATGACCAATTTTTTTTTTTTTTCTATCGGAAATTAAATGACAAATGGAATGACAAATTAACTTTAAAGTTTAAACTCATTACAACTAAATGGGTAAATTTAAACTGTTTTCAGCCTACTTTAACTAATCACTTATCGTGACATCAGAAGAAAATACCCGCTAATGTAAAATAGAAGCGAAATAATGTCATTCGGTATTTTGCGTACTGCAGCACACAGCATAAAGGAGTGTTTTGGCTTTTGATTTATGGTAAGCACACATATTTTAAATTCTTAATAAAGAAGATCATATACATATGCATATCCGTATGTACATGCTTTTAGTATTATCATGAAACCTCAAAGGATGTACACTGCTATTAAAACTCAAGAGTTTTACCATCAAAGTCGCTTTTAATGTGGAAATAATAGAAAGGGTAAGGATTAGTGAACTGGAAGCTGGTTTGCACATGACGTTTCTATCCTGACAAAATCTGTGGACTGCGAACTGAGTTAAACGTGACCACATATTAAAAAGTAAATATATAATTAGTGTATCAAGACATGAACGGAGGGGTTATCAAAAAAATAAAATAAAATATACATTAAATCTTCGGACAGCGGGGGAAATGAGAAAAGCAGATGGAAGGAATCAAAAGGAAAAACACGCTGTCGTAAAAATATCATTATCATCATAGGAGGAATTGTGTGTATCGTCGATGTATACGCCGTTTCCGTCTTTCGCGTGTGTCTCTGCTGCAACATGATATGATACAAGTGCAAACTGCAGAAATCCTTAAATAATTACGGGAAATTAATAATATACATCGAAACCGCGGTGTACAATATCCACGAACATCGTATGTATAGAAGTCGTGATGATAGAAGAAGTGAGGAAGAGTGGGTAACTATATACACATAGTTTATTATTCGATTAAATAATCGAAAACTCGCTATCGAGATTCGTACTGTCACGTGGTTACTGATGTTATACTATACTATAATGTCAAATATCTTTGATCGTTTTTGACTTATCACCGTCTACGTTCTTACGAAATGTTACCAGAAAACGATAAAATCGAATTTGAAAAGATGTCTGTACCAATTAATCGCGGGTGAGACTACGAGTGAGGCTGGTCTACCCCGTTTTCAGTCGCTATGCTATGCTATGCTATGTTATGTGCATTACACTGCCAAAGTCTTACGGTTTATCTAGCTGTTATTGCATTATAACGTCGTTACGATGTAGACCCTGTGGTAATTCGTGACGTGGCCAATGGCGAAAAATAAGCGCTTTCGCACGCACCCTCTTACGCGTACGGTCGATGGCGATCCCTGGTGCTTTTATTTACCGCACCAGTTATCCGGCCGACGACAAGCGATATATAAATGCGAGTAAGTGTAAAAATGTGTATATATAATACGTATACAAATCTATATGCGCTCCACAACAAACAATGGACAAGCCAAGATCAATAGTCCTTTTCACCGATGCTGTGTGTGTATGTGTGTGTGTGTGTGCATATGTGTGCTCATTGACGCGAAACTAGAATATATTATTATTACTGTTGCATATTACATATTTATGTGCATTCGATAAAACTACTAATGTACGCATTATAAACAACTCCATCTAATAATGCAGTTGGTCCATACTCCCAGACATGTCAATCGCAGATACACATGTTCTATATGGCCGCGTAACGAACATGCATAAAACGAAATAAATGTACGAGATGCACTCTCAAACATACTCTCGAATTACACTCTCGTGATATCAGAACAAATCTAAATCGTGAAAGTAGTCATTAATATAGAACCCAGACCAACACTACACACCAAGTCCAGTTGGAAACAAAAGAAGTATGCAGCTAATCATTTTCAGGTTTTGAAATTTTTAATTTCAATATTATTCAGATAATATATTGTATGACCTAAGGAACATCTGATAATTTTCCGTAACATAAGTATCCTATATATTTCGATTGTTTAAAACAAGCAATAATTTATAATTTCTGAGTATCTCGAAAAGAGGAAAACATTATGTAAAAATATTTGTTATTATATTCGGAAACTACATTAAGACCCTCGCTCGTTATATGCGTAACATTATATAAGAATGAGAAACTATGAAATGAGAAGACTTTTGATTATACCTTACACGTAAGATTTTCAAGAAAATGATAATAATAAGGTAGAATATTTGAATAAATAAACTATTTACAAATCGCGACCATCACGTTGTTATGTACATTAAGACCTTTTTTCGTACATATAGGTTAATGATGGATCGGTGGTAATGCAAAAATATAAATATAATAATAAAAATCAAATTACTATTTTCATGCGATTACTTTGGTTAGAAAGAGACTTAACGGAACATTATTACGTTTGCTATGTTTAATAAATTTAAATATACACTTTTATGATTAGAATTTCAATCACTTTATTATACATTTTTATGTTGAATAAACTTCTTAAAATTAAATTATAAAACTAAGTGTTAATTTAAATTTAAAATAACTTATAAAGAAATATGAAGTACTTAAATATAAATATTTCATTAATCAGTTTACCTTATTTAAGGTACAAGTACAACTGTCCGCATTAATGCATCAATTTACTGGATTAAGTTGCTGGCGATGAATAGAAATTAATATAAAGTTTTAAATTATTAATTACAAAGATACAAAGTCTCGATACTAGGAAGAACAAAATGTTTTTTGTCTTTTATTATAATAATTACTTATGATCTAAATATATATTACATAGTAAAATATTTCATGATAAACTGTGTCAAACCGTCATATTGTCGTTGTTTAAATTCCAGGAAATTTCGTAATGAAAATTACGACAAACTTCTGTTCGTAATTAACAAAAAAATTACATATCTTACACAAAGCTGAATTCATCATAACATTATACTGTTTTTTATGTTCTTAGGAATAATTCTAACTTTGTAACAGTTCAATGAATTTATACTAAAATATTTTACTCAGAATAAAATATCGATTAAATATTTCCATCAGAAAATTATAATGAAATACCTTGGGATAATTATATTGTCAAAATAAAAACTAAGTTTTTAAAAAACAAAATATAAAAATAATAAATCCAAAAATTGATGTTTTATAAGACTACTTAATGATACAATAATTTGAACACTTGCCTGCCACTAATAAAATTATATAATATAATGTATATTATGTACATCTAAGTCATCACTTATTATTACACAGTTATCACAGTTACACAGTCATTCAGCTAACGGTACTGCATTATATATACTGTAACGTACTTAAATATTGTAACGTCACGCACCCTAAGAAATTAGGTGATAGACGATACACGAATAAAATTCTAGAATCCTGGTCGAGATATGCGTTTAGATAGTTAAAATAAAGTTCTTTTTTATTAGAAAATAAACTTAAACTTTATTTTTTCAACATAATAAGTAAATATAATAATATGATGCTAAGGAATAAATAGTCAAATTACAGAAAACTTTGTAGAATTACCTAATTATCAAGTGATTGTATCCTTCTGAAAAAAAGTCTGAAAAACAAAATATTTTCTAATAAAATCTGGATTTGATGAACGTAAAAATATCTAATTTTATTGTTTGACATTTTAAAAAATAATGTCAATCTAATCAATTGAACTCTGTAAGTCCTAGAATAGTTATATGTGTTAAATCATTTTTGAAAATCTATTTTAGTCATGAAATCATTTGCTCGTAATATACTTAAAATAATAATACAAGTGAGCTTTAATATCTTTATTCACTCAATTAAAATTAATAATTCATAAAGTATAAATTATAGTTGATTTTGAATAAATGTAAATAAATAATAATAAATAAAAATATTAGTATACGTATATATTAATTTAAAAAAAAGAAATAACAATAAAATAATATAACATATTACATATTTGAAAAACATTAGCCAGTATTATTCAATATTATTAATTAAATAATATCAAAATTTTATTTGAAAAAAAAAATTTTAATATTATAATTGCAGATTATTTTTAAATAATAAAATAATTTTGGTACATAATTTGAACGAAATATAAATCTAAATACATAAAAACTATAACTCAAGTTTAAAATAATTTATATTGTTAAAAAAAAAATAATTTCTCGCAAAAATAACATTATTCGATCATATATTAGTAATTACTCGTATTAATATAACATGGTTTCAAAAAAATAAATCAGAACTAATAATATTTTAATTTTATTTCAACGAAATAAAGGGATTGTGCTGAAAACTTGAAAACGCTTTAATTGCACAGTAGAGAAAATCACAAAAACAATGGATTAAAGTGTAAATAGGTCGCTTAATGACGTGGACAATTGCATTTAAATTCTCTTTATTGGACTAGAATCGGATATTACACAAGTCATTGCCAAATTTCGTCTAGGCCTCGTCAACAGTGTATAGTCACGAGTACGTCAAGCATTGTGAAGAAACGCGCCAATTTTAATTTTACGTTTTATTTTTATTTATTTTCCCCCACACTTCTGGGACATTATTACGATTAAATAATAATAATATTAAAAATACAATAGTGTCTGAGGTAGTATCGCACAATGGATCCGGTCTGGAGGCCGGAGGGGGCAAATCCGGGGCGCGTTCCAGGGGTCTTTGACGTGTCCGTTTTTCCTCTTCCTTCCGAAGACGCAGGAAGAACTGGTCTTAACGGTTTTTTCGCCTTTTGTTCCGCGCTCGGGGGACTTATGCAACCCTCCGTCTATGCGTCCTGACGATGTGTTAGTTTGTTCCCTGGGTGAAATATCGTGAGAAGTATACAAGGGGCGCCCTTTCCGTTTTTTTCCCAAGGGCAAGTTCCGGAAAAAAAAACATAATAAACCATTATAGGCAAAGGACATGTGTCGAAATTGGGTCTTGTAACCGTCGTTTGAATTTCAAAAACCATACGGCAACGATCCGCGATCAACACGAGGCTTATTCATTATAGTATATACATGCATATACAAATATATTGCATGGTGTGTTGTTTGTCTGAAACTATTCGAAATTATTTCGTGTGCAAAGAAAAATACATTACATTGATTTCACAAGTAACAAAAGCTTAAAATGAATACTTATAATTAATACTTTAAATTTATATTCATACTATATATGTGCATTTTGTCATAGTTTTAATGTTATTGCGTTTACATTATTTTTTACCATAACCCTTCGATTTAATATTTTCAATAAGTCTAGGGAAATGTTGGTTTCAGATTTTTATGAGTTTTATAACATTTTTTTTTCGATAGTAAATGTATTCTAAAATTGATAAGTAACATAATATGCAATTGATTTAAGGTCTCAAAATTAAATATACATTTTATTTAGAGTGTAACATGTAAACTTATGTAGTATTCCGTTCAAAATCGTTTTTGTAATACCAGAAATCTTTTTCAAGTATTAAAAGTCAACAAGGCCATCCTTAACATAACATCTATTCCAACAACCAATTCCCATAAAATTTAATCTCTGCTGAAATAGAATGTATAAAAATTAACGTTTAACGTAAAATTTATTTTTGAGAACGTTCTAAAATAAGTATATTATCGGCAGTTTCAACGTAATAATCCAGACATTAAAACTCTACTAAAATAATATCTTAAAATAATTATTTTTCTATGGATAAAATTCTTTGCCATTTAATATTAGTTTAAATAAAGAGCAATTTTTATTAACATATTAAAAAAGAACCGGATGGGCCTCGCTCTGCTGTACAGTTGGGGGTGGAGTGCACCTCGTTTATAGGATAGGTCATTATTACAATGGATTTGTTAAATTTGAATGCAATGATAGATATCATCAGGCCCGGTTCAAGTATTTAAACAAACATAGGCAAAATTTAGTTTTGCCACCCCTTACATGTAAATATCACATAAAATATTTTTTTTGTACATAAAAATTGCCCCGGAATAATGCCGCCCTAGGCATGAGCCTATTTCGCCTACCCTTTAAGCCGGGCCTGGATATCATTGTATACGAATAACGATTCTGAACGGAGTTAATATGTTTGTCTAGGATATAATACATTGTTATTTATAAATATTGTAAAAAGTATATTTTATTTCGAAACGATAAATATATTTTTCAATTAGGATGGGTTGGCAGTTGCATACAGCGACATAGTTTGTTAGTCTAGAATATTATACATTATATTATATTTTACATGTTATTTTATGTCAATATTCGCTGTTCAAACGCTTATAAACAAAAATTGTGCATATGGATTTTAATAATTTTTTAATAACAGTAAGAACTACTTCTGTGGAATTTTTTTTTAAATTTTCAAGTATTTTGTAGGAGCTAAATTTTTTTTATCACCGATTATAAAAATAAAATGTAAAAAAATCGAAAATTTGAAATGCCTATAAATGGCTTAAAAATCAATATAATATTTTGAAAAAAATATGACATAAAGGAAATGCCAATCTTAACAGCTGGTAAAAATTTCAAAAATCTACGACTTATACTTTTTGAATTATAACAAATATTTAAAATCGTTTGAGAATAAATCACTATTTTATACAATTTCTTAAATATTTGAATTTTAAACAGTCATAAAATTTTTTCCTCTAAGTCTAGTAGAAATTTTTTTTATAGATTTTTGTAGAATAGCTTATAGATAACCTAGTGTTAAAATTTTGAACCTTAAGTATGAACAGAAAAAATTTTATGAATTTTTATCTACAAAATAACTTGTAAATTATAGTGTTTTTACACATTTTATACAAATTTGAACATTAACGGCTTATAAAATTAGAGTTAACCGATCACCGATATTTTTTAGTTACGATAAGTTTAACTTATTATAAACCTTGTATTAAATTTTCAAGATTTTTCGGTCTGCCAATTAAATTTTATAGATGTTTAAAAACAAAAATTTTACAAAAATCGAAAATTTAAATTGTCTATAAATAAGTCAAAATATGTCAAAATACTTTGAAAACTTAACCATGTATAGAAAACGTCAATATAAAGATTTGGTGAAAATTTAAAGTTGTTGCGGTTTTTCATTTTTGAGTTAGAGCATATTAAAAAAATGTAATTTGTAAAAACGTGATTTTGCGTAAAATTTCCCGTTTTTTCGTAATTTTTTTTATCGTTTTTTCGATTTTATTAAAAAGTATTGAAAAGTTGGATTTTAGACTAGTCAAAGTACCATCTACATTCACTTTCCTTTCAGAAAAGTTGCTACATAAGCAAATCGAAGCATTTTTCCTGCCAAAAAAGGTGTCGTCAGACACAAAAAAAAAATAAAATAAAATAAAAAAAAAAACACACATCATTGTAAAACCAATAGATTCCATCACTCCGTTCAGAATCTAAAAGTAAATTACGAAGTTTAACGCATACAAATTTAAATATAGGTACTTTATAAGGACAGCGTAAACTTGTATAAATTTGTACAAAAGACAATAGACAGGACGAGGTCAAAATCTATAATTTATTAATGAATTTTTATCACAAATTATATAATTTTGTCCAAATTAACCAACCCGAGTTTTTATTTGACAATAATACTTCGTTTTCGGCTTATTGACTACAGTATACGGTCTATCGGCCGTAGTATAAAAATAACGGTCGACAACCAAATCGTTTTCCCATTATATTAATTATCTATTTAGTATTTAAATATCTAGTAGTTAATAAAATAATTAAATTAAAAATAATCACGGTTCATTGAATTAAAGTGAAATGGTTACCATGTAGGTGTAGATGTATGTTACCTTCTTCTAACCTTCTGATATGCCGTTTCAATTAACATTATTAATCAATTAATTAATTATTAATTTAAACGTTTACAACTTATTTGTGTAAAATTATCATTACAAGCACATTATCATCACACTTCAAAGAATTAAAGATCTGAATAATTTTAAAACATATTAAGTATTTCAACATCATAATATGAAATAGTTACACGATTATTTATTTTGTTTTCTTTAGTTTAACTTTGTTACCAATAAATTTTAAGTTTAAGTGGATAACTAGACCAAAACATCATGAAATTTGCACAAACATACGCTGTATTAATTTGAAATGTATTATTTTATGCTAATCTTAATTGAAATAAGAAATTAGTCAAATAAAAATAATGAAATTTCTGCATATAAGCGAATTTGGCAAATTACATTTACGCTATAACCTATTAATATTTAATATTTATTTATGAATGTATTGAATTCAATAAAAGTTTTTTTATTATTTAAAATAATAATTTAAAAATTCTTATTACAAGGTTAAAAGTGAATTATAATAATAAAAATGTTTTATACCAGTAAATCCTCTATGTCATAAAGAACACTTAGAGAAAGTTGGTTGCAAATTTGTTCGCTACACAGATGTGCTCGCGATTGGTTAAGTGAAATACACTTAGTAAATACAAGTATTCTACTTAT
Source organism: Sipha maydis (assembly GCA_034509805.1). NCBI lineage: Eukaryota > Metazoa > Arthropoda > Insecta > Hemiptera > Aphididae > Sipha > Sipha maydis. The sequence goes on from JASXSY010002214.1 coordinate 34,120, forward strand.
GAATATTTAAAAATGTCTCTTGTACAGAGGTGCTAGTTGTTAATAAGTGCATGTAAATAGACATTTTATTTTTATTTTATAATTAGTATTTTATACGCAGTACACAAAAAATTTGATTAACAAATGACTTAACAATTATTTCTTTTTATTGAGTTTAAAGAATGTGTAGGCATAGAAGTATACTTTATATAAAATGAAGAACTAATATTTATTTTATTATTAAAAAAAAATATAATCAATTATCTTAAATAATTTAATAATTTAATCTATATTTATTTGAAATCGTAGTTGAATAACAATAAATATACATATTACAATTTATAAACATTAACTAAATCAAAAAAATATAAGTACATTATATGTACATGGTACATCGTATGTATAATAAATGTATAAGACAACAATGGCTGAGAGTACTAAATAAATTACACTTGTTTTTTAAACGTTGGATTTAACAAATTTAAGTACCTTTATATCTTAATAATATTTCTTTACTACAATGTGAAATCATGTGCAATAAAAAATAATAATATAATGTAATATAATAGATATCTCACATAAAAATATTGAACGCCTCAAGTTATTCCATAAATCTATTTGGCAATATTTTAACCGCGTAACTCAATTTTTCAATCTATTAACTAAATATGTTATTGACTCTGTCTAAGAGGACAATATGGATTTAGAGGGTTTTTGCAATAAAGGCTTATGTATTGTAGCAGAACAAGAATATGGATCCATATATAAAGTCTCCGCAGAAGATCTAAAATAATCAGTACAACAAATTAAAATTTAATTAAAAAAATAAAAACTTATGTGTACTCATAGGCGGAAATTGGGGGGGGGGGCTTGGGGGGCTTAGCCCCCCGAAATTATTAAATTTCGTAGTATAAAATATTGAAATAGGTACTTATTTTGCAACAATTGACATTTAAGCCCCCCCTAAAATTCAATCAAATCTCCGTTTATGTGTGTACTACTGCAATTGGTGTACAATGAAAATAATATTTCATACATTTTTTCGTTATGGTTCATAGTTAATTAATAATTATTGGACGTATCGTTATCGGTATGTAGTCAGGGCTGGTGCTACCTTTTGCGAGGCCGTGGGCAAAACTTATTTAACTCATTTAACTAATAATGCAATAACTATAGTTATTTATAGTTTATATCCACATAGACTTATACCTATGCGTAATTAAAGGCAAAAATTCCATCTCCATACAAAATATTTTTCAATGTCATTTTTTAAAGCGCGAGGCCCTTGAGAGCGCGAGGCCCTGGACAAATGCCCCGTTATGTCCCCCCCCCCCTAACGCCGGCCCTGTATATATTAAACGATAAATGATGGTTCAGGGATATAGAGATATAGGGAGGGATATAGTACAATATCTGTACATTACACAGACCTCTTCTCCTCTAGATCTGCTGCTGACAAACATCGAATATTATGAAATCATGTAAAAATTAAATAATATATATATATGTGTGTGTGTGTGTGTGTGTGTGTGTGCAGAAATAAGTTTGCGATAATGGAATGTATTTTACGCACAATACATGTAAGTAGTAATGTTTCGAAAACTGTATTGCAGACGAATACGAGACTTGTTGAAACTGTAACTACCTATTCACGGTTCGATGAACAACCGTCGTGAAATGAAATGATACTTATAAGTTATTTTGTTAGCGCACATTTAATATTGTGCATCATATTATTTACATTTTATAATAATTTAGTAATACGCGAAGACAACAGCGCTGGTGTACGAATCAACAAATCAACAACCGTTCTTATAAAGATAATAATATGGTTATGGTTAATAACAATAATTATAACAATATGATATTGCAGTCGTCGTCATCTCCCGCATGGTTTCCTTGGAACTCGTGTCTAGGTCAAACGTGTAATGTGTATTATATATAAATATATATATAATAGTTTGGTATTCAAAATCGTCACCTGCATTAGTGGAACAATATAAGACGAGCAAGTGTATGTATGTGTGTGTGTGTGTGTGTGTGTGTGTGTGTGTGTGTGTGTGTGTGTGTGTGTGTGTATGTGTTGTTTCTGCGGCGCCGGTGAATCCGTGTAGAACCGACTACATGCTGTTCGCATAGGTGTACCACGTGTTCGTTGTTAAACCAATGCTTGGGATAGGAGGATGATGCGGAAGACGGATGATTGAGAGGAAGGTATATGTGTGTGTATGTTGTAGACAACCGGAAGGTAGGCGGGATGGTTACTGGTTGCTAGGCAATAACAGTACCACGGAGGGCGGTAGTGGTCAAAGCTAATTGAAAAGTCGTCGTGCAGACTGCAACGCGCGGGAACTACGTATATATATAGTTTTGCACAACTTGTGAGTGCGTGTGAGCGTATTTGTACGTATATGTGTCAGTGTGTGAGTGTATGTGTGTGTATTATATTTCTGCGTGTGTTTGTTTGTGTATTGTATTTGTGTAAGTACGTGTTTGTACTATAAGTGTGTGTGTGTGTGTGTGTGTGTGTGTGTATCTGTGTAGCCCGGTACGGCGGTAGCGGATAGAGGGCGAAGCAGATCGATGGTGCAGCCACACCAGGGCAACCCGCGCGTACAGCCGACGGTCTGGGTCGAATGGGTACAATGACCTTTTTTGCTACCCGGTACTATACACTGCTCTCGGGGTGCAGGACCAGACCGGATCCAGGGACTGAGCGGCCCGGCTAAAGTTTTAAACAATATTCCCGGATTCACCACGTCTCTTCAACTACACACACTTTTTCCCCTTTTTAAATATATATGTACACATAATGCATATATATTATAAATATTTACTTATTTCTTACTCTCTATAGATTCTCTGTATATTGCGTACGCGTTATACTATAATTTCTGTAGTTCATACATGTTTACATAAACATTCATAAAAGCACAATGTATATTATCACACGCGCACACGCATAAAAATGTGCCCTGATTATAATAAATCTATAATAAAAGATAAGCTTGTTAGATAAACCGTTGTCAAACATTCAAATAACAATAACTTAAAAACGGGATGTCGATTGAGGCTCATTATGTATGCATATTTCCATCTGGTCTCGAAATACTCAGGTCAAACTTTCTACATTTCGATTACGTTCCAGTCAAGGAAATTGTTTTGTTTCGTTGGACCTTCTACGAATAAAACACTCTAAACGGGCCTAACCAAAGATCGTATACCATTGGGTATCACGTGCAGATCTGTTCTTAGTTTTTGGATTGTTTACACACGTGCAAAGGTATTTGTTATATTGAGTATCAAATCCATGTATTGTAGTCCGATGTGTACTGTACGTTATCATCCGGTACCAAACCTAAAAATTTAAAATGTACGTCCTAGAATTAAAGCGACAATTCCTATATAATAAAAGTCACTTTTATTTAATTTTAATGTTAATGTCGACGGTAGTTTTAAAAACGTTGATGCACAAGAAAAACCCTTAATTAGTCTTTAATCTTTAACAATAGTCAAATTTACGGGTAATTATTATATTTTATTGCCGCGAAAATGTATGTAATTTTTTGTATAAATATATTCTCACAACGACATGTCATAGCACAATTTCTCTCGACAATACAACCAAATAATTTAACTTGTATAAAATTAAATTGGCTGCTATTAATAATATATTCTTTGACTTTTCCGAACACGAATGACATCGACATTTCAAAACTTAACAAATCAATTGTTTCAAATCATTTTCAAGTATTGTATATCAAATTTGAAAAATATATAGTAAAATACCACAATCGTTAGTCGTGATAGAAAATTATAATGTGCTAAATTAAATCTTACACTTCGAGATCTTTAAACATTTATTAATTGTATGAACAATGAAGATTATAGTGATCATTTAGTCAACAAAATATTATTCAACGCAATGTAAATCTTTTCAGTGGTGTGATTTAAATATTTTAATTTTAATATTTTATTAGGAGATTGTTTCTTTACTGAAATAATTTTCCTGAAAAATTATCTTTTCTAATATGGATTTCCATTGTGATTTGTAAATGATTTACGAGTATTAAAACCTGAAATAATTTCTTTTATTTCAAATTGTTCAATTGCCGTTTGTTATATACACTAATTACATATGACCCATGCAGTATATATAATTATTAGTTTGTAAAAAATTTACTATATTTTATATTATACTCGTAATTTTAAGTTTTTAATGGTTGATAAGTATTGTTGAAATGATGTAATCTATATCTTAACTACCTACAAGCTATACCTAAATCTATACTCAACAAATCTACAATCCCTTTAATTTACATTTTTTAATATTAATGGTTTCTACAACCTTCTCAGTTTAAATGATTATAATGTATGTTTTTAACAAATTGTAAAATTAATTAAATAACAAATAATAATAAAAAAAATAATAAAAATTCGATAAATTGGTTCGACATAAATAGCTTAAATGGATGTATATTTTTAGAATGCTTAACTTTCAACCTTTTAAAGCATCGATTTCCAAACGATTTGTGTATTTTTGTATATTTAAAACCCCTAAAGATAAAAAACTAATTATATTACTATACGTAGATACTCAGCACGTGTATAATGAGCGTATTTAAAATGTAGAACTTTTGAAATTTGACAAGTAAAGGGAAAACTATGAAGAATTATATACCTACTTAACAATCTAAATTAAACATTTCAAGGGTGAAAATATTATCTGTTGTACGTTCTTTCAGAACTCGTTTTTTATTAAAAAAAAACATCTATATTTTTCTTTATGAAATTCGAACTAAATAAATGATACTTTAAGGCAATGTTTCTTAAACTATGGTACGCGTACCCCTTGGGGGTACTTGAAATTTTTTAAGGGGTACAAGTCTGCCCAACAAACCTTTAAATTAAGATAGAGAAAAAATTCTAAAATCCTAGGTAACATTTGTGAATACCGTATGGCGTAAACTTCATCAAAACTAGGCCTCAAAAATCTTGCTACTTTAAAATTCTATGTTAGGATATGGGGAGCCTTCATGAAAATTTATTGCTTCACACTGAAGTATGATGGCTATCACAGGGAAACGTTTTGTCCCGTGTGTTTAAACTCCGGAAAAGAAGAATTGCATATTTTTTTTACCGAACACAAATCGCATTTTTCTTCAGTAATTAATGAATTTAATTGGCTTTTAAAGTTGGCTTATTTAAGTGATATTTTTGAAAGACTCAACATCTGAAATTTATCCATAGGATCACACTCTGGGAAAAAGAAATAGAAAAAAAATAACTGTGATCCGTTTGAAATATTGAACATATTTTTGCAAGATAATAAGAATAATTTATCTAATTTTACTGAACTCAAGACTCAGATGGTGCGGCACTTGAATGCACTGAAGATCCGTACAAGAGAGTATTTTCCGCCTTCGGAGAAACAATATGACTGGATACGTGATCCCTTTGATGTTGATGCTATAGACACTAACCTGACTACTTTTGAAAAGGAGCAGCTCATTGAAGTCTCGTGTGATATCACGATGAAAAAACAAATTCTTAAATTCTGGTACTACATTGTTAGATTTTTGGATCTGTGTTGGAAAGGAACAAAAAGAACTGTCTAGCACTGCTGTCAAATTTCTTGTTGGATTTTCCACCACTTATTTATATGAAAGAGGTTTTTCAAGTTTAACTAATGTTAAATGTAAATATAGAAATAAATTAAATGTTGAAGATGATTTAAGATTGTATTTAACTTAATTAGAACCCATAATTGATAAACTGTGCCAACAGAAACAAGCTCACCCATCTCACAAGGGTACCCAAAAAAATGTATTGATAAAAAGGGGTAAATTTTTTATAAAAGTTTGTAAATCCCTGCTTTAAGGGATGACAAATTGCACATTAAATTTATTTTAGATAAGAGAATACTTAGATCTATCTAAAGCTATAACATTGCGCAGATATTTGTTATTTTAATATAATTAATACTTAACAATTTTCCCCGTAGCAAATATAAATAATTGTAAAGCTAGAGAAGTATTATATTATGTAATTGTAATTTAAGCTTTAAATTAAAATGTATAAATTCTAGAGAAAAATTATAATAATTTTAATTCTTGATCATTGACAAATTTTCATATAGATAAAATTTAAAATAAAAAATACGATATAATTACACGAATATACATGGACTGTTTGTCAGTCTTTATTTCTTGAAATTTGTATAATGAACACAATATAAAGGTTTAAAAATAAATTGTACCGGAGTCAAAAACGCTTTTATTGTGTAAAAAACTTATAAATTTAATTTTAATGCTGTTTGTGAAAAAACTTGTAAACTTCTGTAATTCGTATAAAGTTAACATAGTTAAAAATTTGAATAAACCAAAGTGGTCGATAAAATTTAATTAGATTTATTTAGGAACCTACGTACGTTTCTACATTGAATTACAATACTTCATAACAGGGGCACCGAGTATAGTGGGGCTCGGGGGCTGAAGCTTGATAAGGTGGAGCTCAGCCCCCCACGGTTTTCAAATTGTAAAATGCCCTCAAAATACTAATTTTATTCATAATAAATTAATTGAGAAAATACATTTTTTATATAAGGCATGTAACTTTCAAAATTAAATTGGTATTTTTTAATTTTTGTATTGTGGTTTCTTATGATTTAAATTGAATTTACTAACACTATTAAAATGTTATAACATACAAAACAACAAATAACTATATTTTACTAATTGTTTAACGATCAATTTAAGGAAAATTAAATTATTTATGTTAAACTGTACATGACGTGTTTATAAAATAGTGAGCCCCCCATGACATTTTCAAAACCTGGCGCCTCTGCTTCATAAACATGTTTAATATACGAGATATCTATAAATATATTAGCAGTTGTTTACAAATTACTGTATGCAATTATATTGTCATAAATTAATATGTTTTTATACTTTATTCACATTCCACGTAACATTTCAATATTTTTAAACATAAAATATTAATTTTAAATATTTAAACATTGAATAATAATTATACATACATATTCGTGTTAATTAAATATTGCAGGAAAAGGTGTAGATTGACTTGAATTTATGTGTCAAATTGATGTGACTTGTATTTATGTGTCTGATCAACGATTAAGATCAATCAGAAGTATACAATTTGTTATAGATTCTAGACCGATTATTACTACTATATAGTAATATTACCACAACCATTCGCCAACACGTTTTTAATAATAAATCTACTGCATCAACAAAATAAAACAACTATTTCTCTTATTATACGAGTAACATTGGACACTTTCAAAGCCTCTGTTGACCTCAAGCCGAACGCACATACGTGTAATAAAGTGTCTGGCAGCCCTGAGGATGAACTTCCGGTACATTCAGAAGATATTACGAACGCGTTACGATGTTCAAGGTGTACCGGTCCAATACGGATAATTGGACTATATTCATTGAGGGGCGTACTTCTGGCGCTAGCCATACGTTACAGTATTTACACATCATCAGGTAGATAATACGTAGTAGGTGTCTACGTTATATTATTATACCGTAATTAATAGGATTGAGCCAGGCTAGACAGTATAGTAGTAGTAAGACGACAGTGAAAGGTATCCCCTCCCCCAGCAACAGGTGGACACGTTTGGAACCAGAAGACAGAGCACACAATATTACTGAGCATACTGTGGCTTAGGAAACTGATACATTTCGATCCTATTTGGTCCGTGCTGAACTTTTAGTCTCTCATTAGCTGAATGTGTCATTAGCACTACGCTTTAACAATAATGTTTGATTCCAAAGGCCAAATTTGTCGATTCAGACTGTATAAAATAACAACATAGCGAAAACGTGTAAGTAGTTATTAATTATTCGTGTATTATGTTAAAAAGAGCCTACAAAATTCCGTGTGATCAATTTATTAAACAAGAATTACAATAAATAATGATGTAATTTTTAATATTGCGAAAACGATTAAGTCCATCATTGTTTAAGCTTCTTTTTTTTATTTCTCAGCATAATGCTTGGCTTATAAATTACGTAATATAATCTTAATTTTCTCAAAAATTGAATAGGACAGGACCGATGTTTGAATGCCTGATATTTTTACTGCGATTTATCGTTTTTATTTTTATTATAATTATTTCGTCAATACATAACATCTTATTGTAGATCCTACTTATGCAGTAATATATAATACCTAATATAAAGCATATAATCGATGTAAAAATAACTAGTTTTCTTCAATCTACTATAGGTTTAATTACATCGCTCAGTGATATTTTCTTATAATAATATAATTAATAGGTAATAATTATTATAACAATACTAACTAGTAATACTACTAGTTTAGTTTAATCATATTTAATAATCGAATGTTGATAACGAGTTATCTTGCATTAATAAAAAGAAAAAAATATCAAATATCAAATTGGATAAATGGCAATATTAATATGGGCGGTAATTTTACGGTATTTTTACGCTAAAACAAAACCTGTAAAACATACCGTAGTCAACAATTGGCTGTTGTAACGTGTCTCTAGCTCTCGGATGGGTAATCACCCTGCTTTCTAGTGACAGTCATTCCACCATAAAACAAATACGGGTTAAAAGGTTTTATGCTGTAGTGGATTACATTAAAAGATAATACATTTCACCGATCTACTTAAAATCAATACATTATTACTAATTTTGGGAAAATTGTGCATGTGATAAGATAATTTTCTAAAAAAATAATAAAAATAAATTTTTAATACTACAAATGTATTAGCTAATTATAAGTTAAACTATTCAAATTAAAGCAAATATATCTTAATTAGAATTGATCAAGCTCCTACCTATTTTTTATAGCGTGTATTTTTACGAAACAGATTCAATGATATATTTGTTTACTTCCCGACTTAAAGTCCAGGCATATCAGACGAATACTAATTGGTAATTATACTCGATACTATAATCTCGGGGTAGATAGAGCTTAAAATGTATAACCAACAATATTTGGTATGAACTTTTAAAAATCAACATTAGATTTAAGCGATTTTGCATTTAATTACATACATATACAACGCAATATATATATATATATATATATATATATATATATATTAATGAAGACTGCTTGGCATAGTTCATAAACATGATAAATTAACAAATTGGTGTTCTCGTGATGGTGATCAATGATAACTATAATAGCCAAAATATTAGGTCATTTTATCGATTTTTAAATACAGTAAATATACAGTTTCAGTAAATAAGAAATTCAATAGCTAAAAGTTTTTTATATAGATACATTAATATTAGTAACTAAAAACCAATTGACAATAATTATTGACTAATCACTCGAAAAGTTAAAGATAGTTAATTTATATACGAATAAATGTATTGATGTATTTATAAATTATAATTGATGATGAATATTACTTAAAATTTACTTCTTCAATTAGTTTATTATAAACAATTATTAAATCTTATATACTATTTTGAATTAAAACCATTGGTGTTAGGCGATGGTATAAAATAAATACTATAAAAGTATTTACATTATATAAATAATATAAAACCATTCATCACTGTGTGCTATGTCACTGACAAATTTCGTATTTATCAAATAAATAAAAATGAACCGAAAAGTCTTCGAGCTCTGATAATAGTTTAAATATAGTAACTTGTAATTTACTAATTCCACTCAAAATGAAAGTTGTTATAAAATGTAACGTAAAGTTATGGTATTATTATACAAGATGTCATTAAAAATTCCAATTTAAGATTTAAAATAATACCGATCGGATGTATTAATAAATGTTATTATTGGAGATCACATTTTCTTCGAAAAACATATAATTGAAAAATACTATTCGCACTATAAATGACATGGCAATTAACATTTAAACGAAATCATATGGAATTAGCAGTCCAAGTGTTAGTTATTGGTAATAAATGATAAAAAAATTATATTATTGCAATTTTCAACGTATAGGAATTAAATGATGTACATTTTAAGTTATAACCAATATTTATGAAAAAGCCCTAATTATTATTTTTATGATACTTCCATATACTTTCTTACTTTGATATATACTTCCATCACATATACATACCTACTTCTTTCCTTTTTTTTTTTAATCAATGACAATTTTTGAGAACGTTTAAACTCCAGATTCATTAAAAGCTTGGACACATTACAATTGTGGTTGTACTGTTTGTAATATTTTATTTTTAGCTTTTATAGTTGTCGAAAATTGATAGATCACATTTACTTAATGTTATGTTGGTTTTCGAGTACGTAGAAAAGGGTCGTATTAAATTCATGAAAGCGGTAAAAATCAAAACAAACCTCTTCAAAGACGTCACAAACACGGCTGTTAGTTATAGGAGTGTCAAGTCTTAATGTATGTTTTTCACAGAAAGGTAAGCGTTGTTTTTAAAATCCTTTTTGGAGAGAAGATTACGATATATTCAAACGAAATATTTTCATTTTCGATAGCATTAAACTTTTACAAATCGAACAAATATTCTAGCATTAATATATTTTGCCATAAGAAAATGATTTTCGTAAGTACAATCAACTTTACAGTGATTCTCGTTTTAAACAAAAAGTACAAAACTTTTTTTTCCGTACAAACAAACCTCATATTTTTATCGTATTTTGTATTTTCATGGATTTTCGTATTAATAAAATACATTTTATTTCAAAAGGAGTAAACACATAGTAAAAAAAAATCTGGTGTATTTATTTTAAAAGGGCATACGTTTCGTGGGAAATAATGATTTTTATTTCTTTAGCGGGTCGCGGAAAAAAAAAATGTATAAAAGAATAACTGTGTCTAGTATAAGTCCATGTTATAATACTTATGCGAACGAAATGTTGTTGCAGAATGGTATATTGTTCAATTTTGGATGGTTTGGCTCAAAAAAATATCGCGCATTATATATATTTTTCAAATTTGAAAAGAGGGCGGATTATACATGTATTATAATACTGCAAGGTGAAGGTGGATATTACGTAAAGTAAAAAAAAATAAATAAAAAAAAGACATTGCTAAATATGTCAGGTGCATGTAAGGTTTAGAGGTGGTACAAGAATAATCTCAAAACTCAATGAATATTACGATTCTGTGAAAATTCGATTTTAACGTCTGACAACATTTTTCATGGATAAATATATAGTACATGAATTTAAGGCAACAAAAGGGCGTTTTAAATTGTATTGTTTGTTATTTTAAATAAGGAAAACTATAATACATAAATGTATCAGTTATTACCTATCCGATAAATCTCAAGTTAATATTGTACTTGCCCAAATTTTTATTTTTCTATCCAATTATGAATACCTAATATTTTGTTTTCCGAAAATAACAAATATTTTGTTTGCTAAAAGACCTGTACTAGTTACAGAGTAATATTTAAAATAATTTAGATTTAAAAAGAAATCAAGAATAATGAAACATGTTTATCACAATATAACTACAGTATTTAACACGACTATTTTGTTCACATATAAACAATTTAAGAATATACATTTGGAAGTTACAGAGTAATATTTAAAATAATTTAGATTTAAAAAAAAAATCAAGAATAATGAAACATGTTTATCACAATATAACTACAGTATTTAACACGACTATTTTGTTCACATATAAACAATTTAAGAATATACATTTGGAAGTTACCAAAATATATTGATAGAATAATTAAATATAAACAGAAACAAACATAAAAATAGATAATTTGGTATAGTTACATTTTGATTTTTATCAAATAAATAAGTTTTATTACGAATTTTTATAAAATATGTATAGTTATAGAATTGTTTATGTTTTTATAATAGTTTTTACCAAACAAGTTATATTACTATTACAAAATAAGTATATTGAAACTTAACCTTTACTTAGGTATGTATTTATATTTATTAAATACAAATATATATACTTATATAGTAGTTGTTTTACAGTTTGTAATTATGGTATTTCGATCTAGTATCATACAACTATTTTGTATATTCCTGACTATTTGTATTTTGAAGTGAACGCATTTATTAAATTATACACAAAACGATTGGATTTGCAGACAACGTCAAATATTTTATTCACAAATTTGCTCCTTGGCCAACAGATATTTTTCATAAGAACGTTCCCTGGTACTAAAGTATTGATCTTTAGATGAATATTTCATTTTATTTTCCTCCAAACCTTATTATTGCAAACATAAAAAAATTTAGACGCTAGTGGACACGTGATTTATTTATGGACGTTTAATAGAAATATGAAATTAAAAAATGTAATATGATTCTTAATCAAACATATCATCACACAATTTTTAAATTTTTTCCAATATATTTTGGAAAAGTGTTACCTAACAAATATAGCGTACCTATTTTACATTTATGTAAGAAACATTCATTATTTTTTTTTTTTTAAAAACTAGACCCTACATTTTTTGAAATTAATTTTCTACTTCTGAACCAAGCCAATAACCGAAAACGGTTAATGACGACGTGTTTGAAATACTGAACGAATTAAATTTATTATTAGTACCAAATACATCAATGCTTTTTACCTTTTTTAATTTACGAAAATAAAGTGCAATTGCAAACTGGTAATATTACTGGTTCAAGTAAAATATAATTTTTCATTTAATCTTTGTTAAAATTAACTGACCAAGTATTAAAATATTTTGTCAAAAAGTACCATTTATTATGACTACATTTAAAAAAATTATATATTCATATTGATTATCGAAGAAAATTAATTATGCGTGTTTAAAATTTCATTAATATGAATTAAAATATTTTTATATAAGCACCAGTATGATTGCATCATGCATAGGTGTGTTAAAGTTTAACATTTGATTATATTTTTGTAAACTGAGCACCCTATGATAAACATATTATTAATAAGTTTGTAATGTTATTGTCCATTTTTATATAAATATAATGTGTTGATAAAACTTGAATTCCCAAGATAATAATGTTTTCCGGAGAATATACTTCAATTGTAATTACTAATTATTATATAGTATCGCTATTTAATTCAATGGTCTGATATAGATCTACCAATCCACTTAACAAACATGTGAAGATATTCAACAAAACGATTTCTACATTTAAATTTCACAACATTGTAAGCAATGAAATAATTATATGAATACAATTTTAACACTTCTAAACTAATTATAACTAATAGATTAAACAAACGAAAAGTCAATGTTTAGTTATAAATAAACGCCAATTATATAATTATGATTTACAAGTTAGTGACATTTATTTATTTTCAAATGCTGCACGAAAAAAAAAGTACTAATATAATATGAATTTAAAATAAATTGGAACAACCAGTTTAAACATTTTAAAATGTAAGTTAGTATCTAGACTTCAAAAAATATTCGATTACTAAATGTGATTTATAATATACTTAATAGAATTTGGCATTACCAAAAAAAAACATTTTAATGAGCTATAAAATATTGTTATCAGAATAAGATACATTTTCTATATTTTTTTTTTTATGGAGATTTTAATAAAAAAATTACCATGTCTCAACAATTACAATTTTCTATATATGAAATTATAAATAAAACATGCATTTAGATTCTGAAGATAAAAATTACGAATAACATTTTTTTTCTGTAATTTAAAAATCTCCAGATTCCTATTCTTAATTTTTTTTTCTATACTAACATCTCATGAGTAATAATGATATATAATTATTTGAGTAGACGATTGAAGTGTGTTTATCATTTTTTTTCATACGTACGTTGTTACAGTAAGCCTGTGTGATTACTGGGAATAACATATTTAGCATTTAATGTATGAACGTGTTTATTGTTATTCTATAGAAAAGGATCCTGTGTAATAGGAGAATAATATTAATCCGGTAGAAGTTTAAAATATACCTATTATAGTACTAAACTAGACAATATTCATGAGTTATATAATCAATGCTATATAAATAATATATTACAGTGTAAATCATTGAATCATTAATTTTGTTTTTCCGCTTGGTGGTCTCAACGGTTTTTACTTTCGAAAATTTGTATTCGAACAGTTGTATAGCAGCCACCGCGTGCTACGACGGAAGCGGCATGGAATCCGATACGCACAAAATAAATACATCACCACACGTGCGTATCGTCGTAGTTTAATACTTGCATCGGGTGTATTTAAATTCTGCATAATACTAACGGTGCTGGTGTCGGCGGAGAGATATCCCCCTGCTACTGATAAAACAACACACCGACCGGTCGGTATTGATTTTTGTTTTTTTCTTTCGGAAAATAATTTTATCCTCGTGCCCGTTAAAACAGCAAAAACTCATTTCTTCTTTTTCATATTAATGCCTCCATCCCCCTTACTACGCCAAGTGTAACGTATTAAATACAATAAGAATAATAACAAAAATAATATAAATAATAAAAATAATAATAATAATAATAATAAAATCATAATGAATACGAGTATACGCGTTGTATAGCGTGTGTTAAATGATTTTTGTTTGAAAAAAAAATCACGTGGTCGGTCGGTAGACCGTATTTCAGTGGCGGCAGTGCGAGAAAGACGTGTAGATTGAGCGAGCAGACGAGTAACTAAGATGATTTCAGGGAGTAAGAGAGAGAGAGGAGTGGGAAAGAAAGAGTGAGAGTGAGTGAGCGAGAAAGCGCCAGCGAACATTGTGTGCGCGGAGCATTTGGTTCGCGGGACGGCGGCGGCGGCGGTGGGGATTCTCGGTACGCGAGGCGGGCGCGCGGTTGCCGGGTGGTGAAGGGAGGGAAGAGAGCAAAGACGCCGGCTGGCCGCTGCCGCCGCACGACATCCCTACCCTGCAGCCGACGCGAAGCCACCCCACCACGCACGCACGCAGAGAAAAAAAAAGCGGCCGGCGGCGCGCGCGAACCCGGCAAACGCGCACAGCCACCCCGTCTCATACCGGCAGTCGTTAGAAAATCGTTCGTTCAGTCAGTCCACCGAGTTCACACACACGCTCATCACGCGCTCGCCGTACACTATCGAACACACCAAAACACATTAATAAAACGTTAGTTATTTTGATATTATATTACAAATTTACGATATTATATTATATTAAAGAAAATAAATAAATAATAACAACTACGTTTTTTCTTCTACGCATCGCACTCACCAGTTCTCGTCGCTGCCGCTGCTTTCCCACTGGACTGCATAGGAATCAATTTTTACAGTATTTGAACTCAATTTTTTTAATACTTTTTTTTATACAACGGAACGTTATTTCCGTTTTGGGAAAAACGCGCGCATGTGATACTCGCCGTCATACGTGCAGTTTTTTTTTTTACTCGCTCGTCGCAGCACTACGAGTATACGAATTTAACGGAAAATACCTATTTTCGACTACCGTATTAACAATTTTAAAAGAAGAAACGCTTATATCGAGTTAACGTAGAAATTTATTTTTCTAAAATCCGTCTTTTTTCCAATTACTTCGTTTCGTCGAAAAGAAATTCGCCATGCCTGCTACGTTATTTTCGGACTTGGAATTCTCGACCAACCAGCATAACAACAAGGTCATCGAAGATACGCGAGCCCTGCAAGTAGCCCTGGAACTCAGCATGTTGTACATGAACGGTGAACAACGACAACAAAAAGCGGAATCCCCGATGTCCGGTGGCCCGTCTATGGACTCATCGTCAATGGTACAAAACTATATTCCCAACGGATTTCCGGAAGAGCCGAGGAACAAAAAGAGCCAGAATATGACCGAATGCGTTCCAGTGCCCAGTTCCGAACACGTGGCCGAAATTGTTGGAAGACAAGGTAATATATTCATAGTATTGCTGTTTCTATTTTTAATCTTATGTGTTCGAAGAATTGTCATGGTTCAACAACGTACGCATTGCGTTCCGTTACGATATGCTAATCTCGCTTTTATACGGCATTGGGTTGACCAACACGTGGGTTTATTTTCGGAACCGGTGGGTATCCCGGGAGCCGGCTTATCGTATTCTGGAATACTAATGCTGACGCGTGCTCAATCCTCCGTGGTTTCCCGGGTATTTCAGTTACAATTTTAACCCATACTACCTGTTGGTTTGCTCCCTCTCTCCGAGCACATTTCGTTACGATCGGTATCGTCGAATTGACTATTATGGTCGTGGGCTTAATAGTGTTGCAATGTTGAAGTGATCCTACGGTCTTAATTATTCGAATTGCATATGAGTAAAATCGTATCCACCGGCAGCGGTAGCCCCTATGCGCTATGCGACACGACGGTGGCAACGGTTGGTATACCACCGCGCGCACGTAATAATAACAACGAAACCGGTCGTCAAGTTTCATTAAACAAAAGCGTCTGGCGGCAGCAGCAGCAGCTCGTTGTCGTTGCGCGTATACGTGTATGTGCGCGCCCGTGTGTGTGTTCGCGTTCCACACGGCGAGACAGCTGGCAGGAAACGGTCGGGGCGCCTCCTGTTCTGCTGCCGGGTAAAGACCTCGTGGTCTACACGCGTGCATACATACACACACATACGCATGTTCTCATATACGACACAAACACTGTCGTGCATTGGTACTAGTCAGGTTTGCGCGCGCGCGCGCGCGTGTGTGTGTGTGTGTGTGTCAGATGGCGTTCGAGTATTTCGTGTTGTAACCTCGACGAACGGTGACGGTTAGACTTCTCGCACAACCTTGAAACCGAGGAGAAAAATGTATCAAAAAATAAACCAATTTTTTTTTTTCGGCGTTTATAAGAACGATTTTCCGAGATTTATTGATCATTGTTGTACTTTCTTGTACGAGAAATTGCCCCCCTCCCACGCACCAAGTTCTATCGAACGCCAATTAGGGGGCCCCCGGACCGTTGACCCAATGCGCACCGGTGGTTACCAAGGCCACGGTCCTCGGCAAAACATTCGCCTTGTGCGCTCTGTATACCACGCATGCATGCGTTTATTTTCGTGTAAAAACAACAGTCTAATAAAACACCACACGGACAAAGCGACAACGACGGCGGTCTGTCGAATTCCCGCCAAACGGACCAACAATATCACAATCGCCGTCGTCCCAAGGTTATTTGACGTACCGTAGTCGTGTGTTAACCACGTGGTCGGTCGTCTTTTACCGAACTAGTGTTCAATATATGTATCTGTATATCTTTCCGGTGACGACTTCAACAACCACTATAATAAATCGAATCTTTGGATTTTTATATTCTCTGGTGTGTGTTGTATTATACACGCCCGTTCCTCAGAATCAGGTGGTCGTGAAACGAGATGAAAAAAAAATTAGACCGTTTCCCCGACGGGTAAAGATAAAGCCAGCTGCCCACCGTGGGGTTGGACCACATTCGCTTGGGATCACAATGCTTTTTGTGTTTGTATGTGTGTGGGTTATATACATACATACATACACGTATATATGTACTGTACCTGTTCCTTCTTTACCTGTTATAAACCGTGCGACCCGATCAGTGTTTGAACTGCGAACCTATATATAACCTCTACCACCAGAGAGTGAGAGAACCGTGTATTTTATACCCGAGTGTACAACAATACATTTTTTTCCCCATTTACAGGAATTTTTATTAATAAAAGAAATACAATCCTACGAATCGTCATTTTTTCGTCTGATACTGGTTTTTTTTTAAAAAAAAAAAATCGGTGGGAACAACACCACGCTTAAAGAAAAATAATAATTCATTCAAAAGCAATCTGCAATGATTAAATACACGAAAATAATATATTTTCTGTCCTTGGCCAAACATTTCTCTAGCATATAATATTTGTGTGTATTGAGATCGTAAAAGTGGCACGTGTAATAATGTAAGGGGTCGAACACCCCACCACTAGCTGGTTTGTGTCCGCCGCGCCGCGTGTGCAAGACGAAATCGATATTGCAGTCTGGGCCGACTGTGTGCCCCCTCCGTCTACATGTACCGTGTAAATATAAATGCTAGGGTGTGTCAACCCTTTGGCGTGTTACGCTCTAGTATAACGAAACGCTCTGATAAAAACTATATTAATACACCTGTGTAAGTGTAATAGGCGTAATAACCTTACGAATTATCGTCTAAAATAGTCTTCGAAAAGTATAGAATATTGTACAATTCATTTTTGACCTCGTTTTGTTTTACATACGCACACCCCCGCTGCTTTCTATTTTACGTTCAATTTACGTGTGAAAAAATGATAAATATTGAAGATTCGATTTTTCTACATACATTTAATCGAGAGCTGGTTATTGCAATAGTAAACTTTTTTGTAATAAACATGTATACCTACATTATACACGATTCTATCCTGAAAATATCTCAACTGGCCCCCACTGTATCTCCTTCCCATTCGTCTCGAAGCAACGGCGGAGGTCGGAAGCTTGTGGGGAAAGATTACATCTCTGGAAACGTACAGCTACTTTCCCCTCTTTGCACACACGCACACCACCACTTCCCCATGACAACGGATGTTGTTGCCTTGGATACCGACGTCGCGCCCCTCGGCGGTGGTAGTTCGCCGGCGAAATCGAAGCTCACGTGTGCGTGCGTTTCGCGCAGGGATCTCGCCACCGCCGCATCACCCTCCACCGTAGGCGAATTGATTTGTGTAGGCCATTCAACCCGACGCACAGACACCTACCCTCCGCTTTTTCGCCACTACTACTCGAATGCGGCGTGTTCACGGCGGGTACTATTCGCTTTTATTCCCCACCCGTATCGACGATAGAAACTTGGAATTTAAAAATATTAACGTTTGTTTGTGTGTATATATTTTATATATAATATATGAATTCGTTTTACACCCTATTACACTACTAGTTTATTTTTGTCGTTAACGCATTTATTTTCTCCGTTTACACCCGATTTCACCTATGAGTTGAGCTGCATAACGGTTATTAAATTGTATGACATTTTTCCCTATATTACCGTCAAATTTTCATTTCCGTTGAAAATTGTATGTGTTTATAAAATTAGTTAGTACATATTATGGATTCCATGGTAAAACGAATTGTAGATAAACCATGTTTTACACACAATTTGCCCCTTGGTTCGGTATCGGTAAGACTCGATAGAGTATTATATTACACATTATTATATCGGACGGAATAGAATACTAAAAATCTGGTTTTTAAAGAGGATAAAAAAATTCTCGTCAAATTTCATTCCGAAAGTGGTTGGTTAGTGGGTGGCGTTGCATACATAGCACACGATATGGTGGCGGCGGCGGTGGTTCAAATAATTATATATTATTACGTTATATTATTAAATAATGCGTGCACAGCCGTCGTTTGGCAAGGTTGGAGACAAAGCGTCGGTTGAACTGCCTCTATCAAGGTGAGCGGCGTCTGCTTTCCATGGGTTCCCGATAGACTATTAAACGGCCCCTCTACTCCCGCCCACCCGACCGCATCGTTTCCACAAACACTTGCCGCCCGCCCGACAGCCACCGCGAGCACGGTCGTTTCAATAATGCACCTCATTAAATTTTCTTACGGCTGAAGATGAAGTCAAATACTTATATAAATACTCATGTTTTGATTAATACGTGAAAGGTGGGGGGGGTTGAATAGTAAAATAAGAATTGGAACTATGTCAATTTCATTATCAATATTTAAAATAATAATAACAATTAAGTATTTAAAAAGAACGAACAGTAAGACAGGGATTTTAATATTACCACTTTTTAGGTTGTAAAATCAAGGCCCTACGCGCCAAGACCAACACTTACATTAAAACTCCAGTACGTGGCGAAGAACCGGTTTTTGTAGTGACTGGACGTAAGGAAGATGTAACCAAGGCAAAGAAGGAGATACTATCGGCGGCCGAGCATTTCTCACAGATTAGAGCTTCGCGCAAGAACATGGCTGGAACTCTGTCACCGCCTGGACCTCCAAGTGTTCCCGGACATGTCACAATCCAGGTATGTGCTGAAGTTGTGTACTACATGAAAGTTTTAACAAAACAAAACTAATGATCATTTATATTTTGTAGGTCAGAGTACCATACAGGGTTGTCGGTCTTGTAGTTGGGCCCAAAGGTGCAACCATCAAACGTATTCAACACCAAACAGGAACATACATCGTAACTCCTTCTCGTGACAAGGAGCCTGTATTTGATGTCACCGGTCTACCAGATAGTGTGGAAACAGCCAAACGTGAAATCGAAGCACATATTGCTCTACGTACTGGCAACGGCATGACTGATGAAGAAAATGGTGTTGCTCTAGCTGCTCTCTGCAAAGCTAATCCATTGGCTGGTCTTTTCGATCTTACAGACTCCATGGGACCAGCTATACTGTCTGGTAGTTCGGGATGCAGCTCTGGTTCTGTAAGCTCTTGTGGTTCTGGTGTATCGGCGCTTGGTGACTTGGGAAACATATGGTCAGATGAAGGTATTGGTGGTGAATCCCCATCATTTGAGAATGTTGGTCTCTGGGGTTTCATGGGATCATCCAGACCATCACCTGCAAGTTCTACATCTCCACCTCCATCTAAAAAGACTTGCTTAGTGTGTCACATGAGAGATATCGATGCTGCTCTTGTTCCCTGCGGTCATAACTTGTTTTGCTTGGATTGCGCATCAAGCGCTTGCGATTCCAATGGACTATCCCATTGTCCGGTATGTAAAATACCTGCGCGTCAAGCTATTCGCATTATCTCTTAAGCCAAGAAAAACATAAAGTACCATAATAAATCCCTTTTATTTAGTACCTAAATGATTCCTAAAAACCGATCCAAAATATTTAGTATTAATATTAGATTATAGTTAACACATTTATCGCTCTGTTAAGTGGAACGAAAAAAAGGGATTCAATCAAAGGCTGATTGATTTAATTGACGAACATTACAAAACGAGTCATTTTTTTTTTTTTTTTAATTATTATTAAATTATTATTCTTTTTTAAAGAATTTTTATTATTATCCATTTGGTTATTGTGTATTTTGTTGATAAAATATGTTATTTGTTTAGTTTTTTTCTCAAAAATTGACCCGACGATCTCTATGAGAAGTCGTAATTAGAATGTTCTCGCCAGAAAACATGACATAATATTAATTTTGCCAGTGTTAGTGATTAATAATTTATTATCAACAAATATTTCTTGGAGTTTTTTTTTTATTTTTTTTTTTAGTAGGTGTTAGATTTTTAAATACAATTACTGTAAACAAATATTTAAAGTTTGTTTCGGTTTACTCACGACTGTGTAAGATTTTAATAATGTATACTGACATATCCCTTGTTAAGTTTTTTTTACAAAAACAGTTTAAAGAAAATTAACAGCATCTACCTCCAATATCCTTGGAATTAGGTGTTAAATATAATTTTTTTTCTTCACAGTTTACATAAAGTTTTACAAATATATGTGAAATAAATTTATTATACATAAAAGGTATATAATATATTACTCTAAGCTTAACTTACATCCATATAAGCCATGGTCGTTTTATTATTATTTTCTTTCATTTTCTTTTTTTTATGCAAATAAATAATTGAAAAATTTCTATATAATATATAAATATATATTTTATAAATTATTTTAAATAATTGTTCCATTCCGAAGCGGCACATTTTAATAGTATAGGTGTGGTGATCGGGCTGTGATTTAAACTGCCAATTTCCCTTTGACCTCGACACCCCACCATCAAAATACCTTGATTAAATTTAGATATTTTTTACTAGCTAATTAAAGCTCAATTTAACTTAAATACAATCATATAGTAGAGTAGATTTAAATTAAAGAAATAGGTTAAATATTAGCGCCTACGCCGCTCGTCAAATAAAGACTGGAAGAAAATTAGGAAAATAAAAGAAACGGTCATTTTTAATAATAATTAATTTAAAATCTATTCATGAGTGTGTATGTGGTGCGTCAAAGGCAATGCAACAATATAGACCTAAATTTTATATCTACTTATATATAATTTATAATTTTTATATTAAATTAAAATAACAAATATTTTATTATTATAAGTCCTAAAATTGCCAAATTTAAGAACCTTTTTACATTAAAATGTGCCATTTCGTGTTAAATAAAAAAAAAAAGAAAAATGATATTTTTTCCAAAATAAATTGTTTACATTTTGATATGTAGCATCATTAAAATAATATTAAATATATTTATATATAAATATAATTAAATAAACTTTAATTTAATGTCTAAATACTTATTCTTATATATATATATTATATATTAAAATAATGTTGTGTAGTAATTTTGGTTTTTAGAGTGATTGAATAAAATGTTATATCGTAATTTAAATACTCTTAAGAAAATTTATTAAAAAAAAAAATCCAAAAAAAGTTTTCGTTTTCTAGAGATATTATACTTAAACAAATTGTATATTTTTGTTATTTATTAAATATCCCATAATCCATCCCCCCATCATTATTGCCCCTCTCATCCTCCACTGCATTGTTAAGTATGTAGGCTACTTAGTTAACTTTTTCTTTTTATTATTATTTTTATACTTTTTTATTTCATATATTTATCTGAAAAAAAACTAAATAGTTATTTACATTTTAATTATTACATATTTTTATTATTTAGTTGTGATGTTTTATTTTTTAATAGTATTTGATGTTAATATTGATACTTAAAAAATATACCGAACTAGTATTATTTATTAGGATCTTTTGTTTACTTTTTGATATAAACATTGTTCAGGTTTATTTCTTAGTGCACATTTTTTTATTCATACTTTTTTATTTATATATAAAATAAAAATCTTATTGCTTTTTATATTTTGTGTTCTTGTTTTTTTTTTCTCCATTTTTTGGTTGTATATTCAATATTATGTGTTAAATATCAAAATATTGTGTTGTTCGGCCCAAAGAATATTTTTCTGCATTTTCAAAACAAACAAAAAAAAAATGGCTTGAGTCTTCATACATTGCATTTAATACTTTTATTTCTAAAAAAAAAAAATAAAAAAATAAAAAAAATTAAGAATTATTTATTTAAAAATAATTTTATACGTTTGAGAACTGTTTATAAATTTTACAAACAGACCAGATTGATAATCATAATACATAATTCAATTTATACATATATAAAAAATTTAAAAAAATTATATATATAATAAATTTTATACATATATTTATACTCTGCTTAAATTATTTTTTTTTTTTTATCTTTTTGTGAGAATTTCATAAATTTCTTGTTATTAGCAAAATTTAGCATAAATATATTAAAACTTATAATATAGAAATATTATATGACATAAATGTAAATTAAAGTATGGTAATGGCACATTCAAAGTGTGATTGATGACCATTTTTGTTTAAGGTAATTTCTACTAAAAAGTTGCGTTAAGTATTAATATTTTAGACTAATCGAAATATTGGTTGTCAAGCTTATATCATTAGAGACAGGATTGATGAGGAATTGTTCTTTTTTTGAGTATGTTAAGATGCAGTTTTCATTATTATTATTATTATTTTTTTTTTTTGGCCTGAATCCAAATCAGTATTATAAATGGTGTCTTAATTGTACACAAGACTTTTTTTTATAACTTAACAGTAAAATATATGTATCTTGTAATATTTATATTGTCTGAATAACACCTAGATAGTAAATGTAATAATAATACTATTATAATATATCCTCCAATTTTTTTTTTCGATCTCAATATTTTTACCTTGCATTATTATACTTGCAAACAACAAGGACTGATTATAAAGCAATAATGAAAGTATAATAATATAAATAAAGTAAATATTTATTTTTATTTTTATTATTATTATTATTATTAAATGATACTAAGTAATTAAAAAAAAAAATCAAACATCAAAAGTATATTATTACGTTCCCTGTATTGTTCGAAGTGTAATTTATGTATTGAAAACTGCTCATCATCCTTATAATTAAATGAAAGTAAGTTGTATTTAGCGTTTAAAAATTATATAATTATGTTTTTGTGTTTCTATTTATAATATTATATTATAAAAAAAAGTAACGAAGATTTGTAACTTGTATTATTATAAAAAATCCTAAATAATTGTTTTTCAGTATAAAAATATAATATATATATAAAAAAAAAATTGTATTTATTATTTTATCAACCTACCTATAAACTAATTATATTATCTAATGTTTCTAAAATAAATGATCAGACATTTTATTTGAAATCGTGGCAGGTACTTTATACTTAGTCATATTGTGTTTTACCTTAAATGCTTGCAAAAAGTAATGACATGATAATTATACATTAATATTCGTTGTATGATAAAATTAAACATATGTATGTGTAATATGAATCAGTGCCGTAGCCAGAAAATTGTTTTTTTTGGGGGGGGGGGGGGGGCACTTAATTTTTTTCTCAAATTTTGTAATGCTAGAAACCTAATCATCACCTATTACTTTATGGCCCCTTTGTTTATAAATTGTTAACTACAGGTCTATTATTTTTATGACTACCATTATATACTAACAACATATAGGTATTCATTTATTATATTTAACCATATATTTAACATAACAGTATTATTATTTCTTTAATAATATTTTTAAATTACATTTATGAATACAAATTATAAAATAAATAACTTATTATTATTCGTTATCATAGATTTATCTTGAATTATAAAAATTTAAAAATTTCTATGCGATGTACTATGGGTCTTTGGCCAACCCAAATAAAAAAAAAAAAAAAGATTTCGGGGGGGGGGGCACGTGCCCCCCCCCCTGGCTACGGCACAGGTATGAATAATGTATTTATTAGAACACTTAATACACATGTCACATGTCAAATCCAAAATAAAAACGTGTAACCTTGGCTTAATTCTGTACAAATATTTTGTTTAAAATTCAAGTACTTAACACATAGGTAATTACTTATTTTATCATCAAAACGGATTTATACTTTAGATAAATTTAAATTTCACGTCATGATTATTTATTTATGCAATTATAACTATTTCAGGTGCCTTTGATTTTATTTATTATCTGCTAGCAAGAATTGTTGTCAGATATAGTGATTATATTAACATGGGGTCATTGGAAACTTCCCTTAAATTTTCCTTAAATTTTCCCTTAAAAATATCCATCGAATGATTGTCTCGCGTTAGGTAAAAAAATGACCACTGTATTGTTTATCGTACGCGTATATTATTCTATTCGAAATGTACAATGTTGTTATAATGTCATATACTGTATTGTATATTATAGTTCAGTTACTCCGTATAATTCATTAGTATTTATTGTTTATAATTAAACATTGGTAACAATTTTATATTCGGTATTATGGCTAGAGCGTATTTACACAGGGATTAATGAAAATAGCCCTATAAAACGTAGGTTTTTGTTAAAGTACTGGTATGTTTTTTCCATGTAAATATGATGTTGAAAACGACAGTTTTATCTCGTACCTGCTCTCTCTTTTGGACACTATATTGAGAAGTCGGATAAAACCCTCCGAGTACCTACTCGACTTCGGTATTATGGGTGTATATATGTATACAATAGTACTGTTATATTGTTGATACAAATGGCACTATGGTTTGTTTGTCGTAGTCAAAAGCCATTGTGCTATTTTTTTCTTCTGCGAGCAGCATCCATATTTTTCTAACTCATTTTTTCACTATTTTACTCGCAGTAAATAAACAAGTGTCTGGTAATTATTTTTTTTCTCGTGTTGATCTAGAAATGTTTTATTATATTGTTTTTGGTCTGTATTTTGCAGCTCGCATCGTGTATTAAATAAAAGATTACCTACCCATAGCTCCTGGCGTTCGTGTGTTTGCAATTATCGTCATTATAACGATAAGTATATAATATAATTGGCGTATATTGAGAGTTTTGTATAACTGTTGCATTGAGAAATGCTGAAATTATGTATAAAGTACTTGGTGAACTAAAAAACTGGACATAATGAGAAAGAAGTTTTACCAGTGATGATCGATAAAAAAAAATTAAAAATCCTTGTTCCACATAGTTATTTACAGCACATAATTACTACGGTTGTTGTTAACTTGTACACACGCATGTATCTAATCTTCCAGAGGATCTCTGCAAAGGGTTTTGATTTACTGTTCATATTTCCCATAGCAGTGGGACTAGGGCTCATTACAAGACGGGTCCCTCGATACGCAATTTGTTGTGGATGATATAAGTAGTATAATTTTTTAAATTTTTTAGAATGGAAGTTTTATTTTTAATTATACCGTAAAATTTAGTCGTCTATCATTAAATATAGTATAGTGAATTTTCGACAAGCATTTCTAGTCATAAAAAGTATGCATTGATACACCGAAATTATATTTAAAAAAATTATTCCTCAATATTTTTGTATCTATACTGAATAATAATAAAATGTGTGATGATTATATTTTAAGCTAAAAACAGTAATTTCAAGTGTGGGTATTAATAAAATTATACTTGTTCTGGTAGCAGTGATAGTGATTTATACTCCTAATACGACTGCAAACATCCAACTAAAGGAACTAGTCAAGTATATACTTAATTATTGTTTCAAGTGTACTAAATGTATTATTTACTTTTAATTTGCTTACTGTGAATAATTATCATTGATTTAATTAATTATCTGCTGTGTAGTTACGATACAAAGTAACAAAAAAATATTATTTATTTATTTTGAGATTTACTCGGAAACGGCCTTGTTGAAATATACAACAGCTTAATCTGTCAGTTTTTATAGGAAAGCTTCCGCAAGTAAAAACATGTACCTATTTTATATCGGTTTATGTTTTTGTAGAGGATTTTCCTGTCAAAATTGTCAGATAAAACCTGTATTGTTTGTTTTAATGATCGGTAACTTGGTAACGAGTGGGTGGATTCTTGCGTCCGTGGTACAATATAAATATCTATGGTAGATATAATTTTTAATCATTTTGACTAAATATTTCATGCGTCATTGCCTAAAGCATATATTCTTGCGACATTTCAGTATTATATACACGGGGTCAATCTGTAATGACAATATTTTCTGATTTATTTTTTATATGTAAACAATTCATTAGCATAATTATAATAATACCATAGTATACTTTCTGTTTTCATTATGATTACGAATAGATACGGGATTTATAACAAATTAAAATTACATTTTTGCATGGAATAGAACGGGTCATCACCAATTGTTAGCCTTAGTTGGCATATCATTTTCAATTTGGTATAATTTTTAATAGTTAAACGATTGTTGTTTTAGTTCGTCGACTGTATTAATAAAATAGGTTTAAGTGGTCGATTATACTTATTGGTCGTATACAGTAGCGCCAAACCTATAATCCAAAAAGGATGACCGGCAAACATTTTTTTTTCGAATAACTATTAAATTTGTAAATCAGGTTATTTTGTTGTAACATTTTTTCTGACATTTCAGGGGAGATGAACACTTAAACCCTCTTAGATTCGCACCTGGTAGATGGCAACTAATAAGATTAAACGTATATTTGTCACTCCGTACTTGATAAGTTACCTAAAATAATGTTTGTTGTTATTGTATTACCTAAATATTTATCGACGCTTGTGTAATAAGTAAAGTTATAATACGTCGTGCAAGGGGCGTTCTGTTGGGAAAAAACGGGCGATCGCCTCTCCCCGTGAAAGGTAGAATTACATAATATTAGCATTGTAATTTTATTTCAAATATATATACCTATTATATATTATATTATTTGAATTTCTTTTTTATCAAAGGTCATATTATAAACATGTATTCATGACCATAAATATAATCGTGGTAAACTTAATAAATTTTATTAAAATATTAAATAGTATGCTTTCGTTTTAATTTTAAATTATGTTTTTTCTTTAGTTTGATTCTTTTTATGGTAGAAAATTTGAATAAAGAGTGAAATGGGATAAAGTAGACTTGGCGTTTATGTATATATATAGACCGAATGTATTAAATATATATAAAATAATAGACTGCTTGCAAACAACAAAATATGCAATTATTATGTTTTAAAATTAAAAAAAAGAACCGGATGGGCCTCGCTCTGCTGTACAGTTAGGGGTGGAGTGCACCTCGCTTATAGGATAGGTCATTATTATAATGGATTTGTTAAATTTGAATGCAATGATAGATATTGTATACGAATAACGATTCTGAACGGAGTTCATATGTTAGTCTAGAATATAATACAATGTTATTTATAAATATTATATAAGTATATTTTATTTTTAAACGAAAAATTTAGAAAAACCGAAAATTTAAATTGTCTATAAATAAGTCAAAATATGTCAAAATACTTTGAAATTTTAACCATGTATAGAAAACGTCAATATAAAGATTTAATGATAATTTCAAGTTGTTGCGGTTTTTCGTTTTTGAGTTAGGGCATTTTAAAAAAACCGATATCATTTGTCAGTCTAGAACATTCTACATTATATTATATTTTACATGTAATTTTATGTCAATATTCGATGTTCAAACGCTTATAAAAAAAAATTGTGCCTATGGATTTTAATAATTTTTGAATGACATTAAGAACTACTTCTGTGGAATCTTCGATTAAATTTTCAAGTATTTTGTAGAAGCCAAATTTTTTTTATCACCGATTATAAAAATAAAATGTAAAAAAATCGAATATTTTAAATGACTATAAGTGGCTTAAAAATCAATATAATATTTTGAAAAAAATATTGCATCAAAGAAATACCAATCTTAACAGCTGGTAGAAATTTCAAAAATCTGCGACTTATACTTTTTGAATTATAACAAATATTTAAAATCGTCTGAGAATAAATCGCTATTTTATGCAATTTCGTAAATATTTAAATTTCAAACAGTCATACAATTTTTTCCTCTTAGTCCGGTAGAAATTTTTTTAAAGATTTTTGAAGAGTAGCTTATACATAACCTCGTGTTAAAATTTTGAACCTTAAGTATGAACAGAAAAAATTTTATGAATTTTTATCTACAAAATAACTTGCAAATTATCGTGATTTTTACATATTTCGTATAAATTGTAACTTTGAGCACATATAAAAAAAAATTGTGACTTACGATTTTAGATTTTTTTTTATCAGTTAAGGAACAACTTATAAGAAACCTTGTATTAAATTTTCAAGATTTTCTAGGCAGCCAAAAAAATTTTATCGTTATTTAAAAAAAAAATACTTAAAAATATTGAAAATTTCAATTGTCTATAAATAGCTTAATAAAAGTCAAAATACTTTGAAAATTTAATGGTGTATAGAGAACGCTAATCTAAACATTTGGTGAAAATTTCAAGTATTTACATCGATTAGTTTTTGAGTTATAGCAAAATAAAAAATTTGATTATGTCAAAAACTGGTTTTGCGTAAAAACTCCCGTTTTTCCCAAATTTTTTTATGGTTTTTCCCGTCGCATTTAAAAAATATTGGAAATTTTTAACTTTTGACCCCCCAAAGTACCAAATAGATTCACTTTCCTTTCAGAAAAGTTGCTACATAAGGCAATCGAAGCATTTTTACTGCCCCAAAACGTGTCGACAGACACAAAAAAAAAAAAAAAAAAAAAAAAAAAAAAAAAAAAAAAAAAAAAAAACACACATCATTGTAAAATCAATACATTCTTCACTCCGTTCAGAATCTAAAAAAAAAAAAAAAACACATCATTGTAAAATCAATACATTCTTCACTCCGTTCAGAATCTAAAATTTAAAATTGTATAGGTATTATTATGTTGACTATGATGATTTGTTTTTGTTTATGTATAATATATCTTAGTGTCACAGATATTTTGTAGATAGTTAGAAGATAGGTCTTAAATTCTAAAATATGAAAAAAAAGTGGTTTTATCCTTTGTATCTGGAACCCGTGTAAATGAATATTAAATTTTTAATTATTTTGCGTCCCATGTTAACTTCGTAAGCCATTAAAACCAAAAAAAAAGTTAAAATTGCTCAGTATGCCACTGTAAAAATTATTATAACTGAATAAACTTAAATGAGTGTGATATTTGTCTCTGACTATTTTCACACAAAATAATTCACCTCAGCTCAATTTTATGCAATATAGTTTATAGATAAATTACATGTAAATGAGTTTTAAGTCTGACTATCGTTATACCATCACTTAATTTGATTATTCATCTTCTTTCTTATTTGTTTAGCTATTAAATGTTACATATTATACAGGTAAAGTTAGGTTTAAAATGACTGTTTACAAATAATATTTATAATATTTAAGATGGCATGTTCAGGTCGATGCGTATTAGAGGCATATCGTGTACATTCCTCCATTATGTGTTCAATAATTAATGCTTAGTGGAAAGTGTCGTGCCATATTGGTTGAGGATTAAGGCTCTTTTTAATTAAGTATGAGTGTATAAAAAATAATGTTCATTTTTATTTTCTACACAATTTGTAAATAATTAATATTTAATATATAATAGTTCAGTTTTAGGTTTATTCGAAAATTATTTTATCGGATATCATATGGCATAGGTACATAATATATAAATGAATAGGAATTTTTTCAATTTTAAACAGCAAACTTATCGTGGCCCAAAATTAGGACGTGAGCCATCAGTTAAAGACCACTTACCTAGAATATGTCTATATTTAGGAAAATATTATACTATAATGTTTGTCAAAATCTAATTATCGGACATTTTAATTTTGTCATTGTGATTCTAATCCTTTGCGTTATGTGGACTGATAAAAACCGTGAGACGGCAGGGTACGTATTCTATACTAAGAAAAATGTTCAAAATAATTTTGATCGGCTAAACACCTTCCAATCACCGCTAATGCCTATTGGTATTCTTTAGAAACGTCCTTAACAACATACCGGCATCTTCAGTAGTGCGTCGAATCGATACGACAAAACTATTGAAAGAATGGTGTACCGGAAATCTTAGTGAACGCTCGAGAGTCGAGACGCATTATCACGGAATAGTTAAGATTTATTATTTCGGACAGATTTGTTCGGGATAGAATTATATTGTGTTGTGGGACCACCGGATAGGAGAAGAACGCAGTCGAAACAAAACCGTACGAGGTATACGGGTAAGCGGGAGGTCTATACAATGTACATCCGTGTAGGTATCCGTATCGGTCCAAAAACGTCCGAATCGTTAAAAGGGTACATTGGAATTGGTTTACAGAATATTTCAAATTACCGTCTACATAATATTATCGTTATGTATATTGTACCATGCGGGTATTGTTAAGAATTGTGTTTTCAAAATAAGCCATAACGCAAATTTATATTTTATTCTTTTATCAAATATGTTTATCGTTGTCTTACTTTGTTGAAATTAACATTTACAACAAATATTAGTTATGCATTTTTAATGTTCGTCCTATTACAGAATTCTGATCGCAACCGTACACAGTAATGTGATGAACATTATTAGATTGCATTGAAAATTTTTATCGGAAACCAATTCGGATGCCGATTTTTAGACACGGGATTCAATGCGAGTGCAGTCGCATGCAGCTACTATATAATTCACAGTATGACATGAATAAACAATATTGACTCGTAGTAATAAATATTAATACTGTACGAAGGCACGGAACCATAAACGGAGATTTGATTGAATTTTAGGGGGGCTTAAATGTCAATTGTTGCAAAATAAGTACCTATTTCATTTCAATATTTAATACTACGAAATTTAATAATTTCGGGGGGCTAAGCCCCCTCAAGCCCCCCCAATTTCCGCCTATGCATGGAACCTGAAAATAGTAGAGAAACATGTTAATTCTGTTCACTAAAAACGACCAAAAAATGTATAAGCTGATCACGTTAGACTGTAGGTACAACGCCATTTCATAATAAATCTATTTTGTAATCCCACTATCAAAATTTTAACTTGTGTTAGTTTTGCAAGAACTAACCTAATTTTCTTCCAAATATTGGCTACTTATTTGTATATTTAAACATGACTCGTTATGAATGTTATACCTTGCATATTTAACCTATTATGTTTATCTATACTTTATCAATTTTAAATGTGTACAAATTATGTTTTAATTATAATAAATTATGCATGTATTAAGTTCATGTATTATATATAATGTGTACACCAGTATATATGCGTAACCAGTACTTAAAATAAACCTGTGGTACTATTGAAATATTATTTTTATTACATATATTATTATTGTATAATAATATGATATTATTATTTACAATACTTAACTTATATATTTTATTCTTTTATATTGTATAATCTATATAGACGTATAAGATGTGTCGCACTTCTAATTAACATCGGAGTAGGTACTCTTGGATTGAAAACTAATAACTTGTAAATAATAACCATTAAATAATTCGGTTGGTGTAACAAATTTATGAAATCAGAGAGACTTATTTTATTTAAACCAATATTGAAGGACTCTAGTGGTTAATTGTTTAAGTATGTGCCAATTTATGTATTTTGTACAAATATCAAGGAAAGAGAACTCTTTCATATACAAAAAATTATTTCGCACCAAGCAACGCAAATCCTTGAGCCGCTACTGTGCATTATATAACTGATTACATTAGAGTACTTTAAAAATTGCCAAAAACTAGCTGTATGGTCATGAATCATAGTCCTAAGACCCGATCACACGAGTCACATTGTGTGTCGCCACAGAAATGACACATTGGCATCACTCTAACCATATGGTTTTCACACGGTGGGGACAAATTTCTTTTTTTCTTTTTATGCTTCGCGTATATTTTAACGTGGTTGTTTTGGAAATAAATACATGGTTAATGTCCTTTATCAGGACGATACTAATAACTAGGTATTATTTTAACTAATACGATATAATTTTTATACTCTAAGAAATAGTCTAGAAATTTTGCAATCTATTATTCCAGATAATACTATTTATTCAATTTTCTGAAGACTACTATACTTGTGGTCGCTCGTGACTAGTGCCGTCCTTACTGCCAATAATGCTCTAGAACAACAACATTTGATATCCCTTCATTCCCCCAATTTTATTGTTGTAAAATTATCTTCACATTTTTATCGTATAATTTACCTCATTCCTTAAATATGTTCAATATTTAATAATTAAGGTACCTTTTTATTTATTATTACTAATATTGTAGTCATAAGTAATTTTTTTTATGTTATTTCAAAATTGTCATTTTATTCAGAGGCGGATGGATCTTTTTTATGGCTATAGGCCTCAACAATTTGCCGCCCCTATAATAGGTGAACAAGTTACAATACCCCTTCAAAATACCTACTCTAAATATTAAATATATATATACAAAAGTATTGGACATCTCCTTATTATAACTTAAATTTTTTTCCTGAATTGCAGTTATTTTGTATTTATAAAATAATTATTTTGGTACTTATATTCTTCGACTACTGTTTGATGCCATGATAGCCTATTATTAAAAATTACACAAGATTGATAACATAGTAAAGTGAAATAAATAAAAAATTAAAAGTCTACAGCATAGAAATTACCACTTCTTCAGTTCACAAGCTTACTTCAGAATTTAAATCACAAATATATTTAAATTTGTAACTAGAAACACTTATCGTAACATATAATAAAGATAAAAAATATGCTGTATAATAATAAATAAAAAATGATGATTAAGTTAGGTGGTAGTTGAGAAAACGGTAAAGTGTTTTAAGTATATATACACACTATTATAAGTAGTTATAATTTTAAGTTAAGAAACTATAACAATACTAGGATAAAATAATAAATGAATATATAATTATATTTGCATATTGTTAATAGTATTAATGAATTCATACAAGATAAAAAAAATGAGAAAATATACTAATTGTAGGGTTTATTATGCATAAAAATATTATTTGATTTTCCCCATTATTTCTTGTAGTTTTTTTCTGGCCATTATAACACGCTCTTCTTGACTTTTGATATCTTCTACAGTTACATTCACCTCCTATAAAAAATTAATATTGGTTTTATGTACAAATAATTTTTCATAACTTTCTGTAGATACCTGTACGAGTGGTTGGTCTGGAATCCGATATACAATTTCTTTATCATAATGAGATCGCATTGGAGGTTGTCCAGTCACTGGCATAGCACATACATGTAAAGCAGTAGCAACACTTTGTAATAAAGTTTCATCACGGACATGAGGACCTGCTGGTCGCAGAAGACCAGTCCATCTAGTACCTAATTCATAACCATCTTTTTCTGATGCCCTTATACCTTCAAGTCTTTTTTCCCAGAACACCTAAAATAAATAATAATAACATTAATTAATTTTGTTTAAATGGATAATATTATAATAATTTACTTGTCTAGGTTTTTCTTGTCTTCCATGTTTGAAGTCTGCTTTAACTTTACCTTCTTGGTTTTTATGAACAGTTACTGGCTGTTTAAATATTGATGCTGTTTGTCTGATAGGTGGTACAAGAGCACCTTCATTTTTTATGCCACGGCTAGATAGTAAATTCAAGAATATATTTAATTTTAAATAAATAACATTTATGTACTCTTACATTTATAAATAGAGACATGTTAAAGTTTTTAAACATTAATTAATAAACCTACATAAGAAAAGTTAATAGTTTAAATCATATTCAAATTTGGAAATTCTTTATAGTTTACTGTGATATGTAAATTGAAGTAGATATTCCTAAAATATATAAGTAACTATTATCCTCTATAAAATTGACTAAAAGTGTATAAATAAAAATATACATTCAGTCGTATTTTGTTAAAAAAAAAATAATAATTTATAATAAGTTAAACCATCTAATTACTAAAAAAAAGTTGCCAAAAACATTAATACATAGTTTGAAAAATAAACAAAAAAAAAATTATTAAAATTCGTAGAAGTATTTATATTATAACTTTTGATTTAATAAGTTATTTAATAAATATGATTTAATATATTTAAAAATTAGCTATAGTAGACTTAAATCCATGAAATCAAAATGTTTTTTTATATTTTTGTTTTTAGAAAAATCTACCTGTTCTTATACATAGAAATATAATGGTTGAAATGTATGGAACATTGGCTAGTTCCTAAATCAATTTTGAATTAAAGTTACATCAATAAGCTTAAACTCAATACTTCCAGGATGTATGCTTAATATATTTAAACTAAAACACTTAAATGAAACAACTGATATTTAATGAGAAAAAAATATAATTAAAAAAAAAAAATTACCATTTATTATAATTGTTTATTTGAAAAATGAAGCCTAACATAATTTATACATAATTTTATTAATTTTAATGAAATGCATGATATACGTTTCCAACATTTATGATTGGTGTTAATTAATGTTATGACATGACTATAATAAAAATAATATATTAAAAGATTATAAAATAAAGATATTAACAATTAAAGTATAAAATACACAGTCACGTTAGGTAATAGTATCATTAATGAATAGATTTCCCATCTCATACCATACAATGGATATAGAAAAAAAAATTGTAATTAATAACTTTACTTATTTTGCAAATATTGTAATTACAGATTGTAAATAAACTTTATTTCTCAAAAAAAAAGTTCAAAATACGCAGGGGTTTTCATTATTAAAATGCAGTATCTTATCAATTGATTGGTCTAATAATTGTTTAATATATATTAAATAGGTATAACAAATAACATAAGTGATATAAAAAATATGCATTTCTATTCCATTTAGAATGAAATTGCACATTCAATATCTAATAAGAAATGTATGATTATTTTAATTTAATTCATCCAATACCTAGACTTATCATTATTAGTATATTTTTATAATATTCTTATAAAACATGGTTTACAGATAAATGTAAGCAAAATGCTTTAACATTTATAAATTTTTGTACATAAATGTTGTGATAGGGATGTCACCAAACTTGTTTTTGAATTAGATTGTTAATGTTATGAATGAGATTAATAATCAGTAAAAAGTATATCATACCATAAAATTTCCATTTCCTCAGCTTGCGTTTTTAAATACAAAATTTGTTCTCTTCGTTTTTCGGCTCGTTTCATCCGAGATATTCTAGCTTTGGTTTCCAAAGATCTTTTCTTCAGTCGGGGCATAATGAATAATTGTTTGATTAACGGTATTAAGTATTAATAGCAATACGACGTCAGAAAATAACCATACAATTGAATGAACCAAATTACAGACAATATGAAATAAAATCTAAGAAGATTTATTACATTTTAAAATTTTGGAAGGTTTGAACATAATATTATTATTTGTTTACACTGATAAGCTCGGTAAGCAATCTCTGACGTAGAACCATGTTTTAACCACAAATTAAGATATACTTAAGTATATCTTAATTCGTGGTTTTAACCTTACTGTAAATATAGGTTATTAATTTGGTTACGAACATGGTTTTCGATATAAATTGATATCATTCAAAGATAGCAAATGCTCATGAAAAATTGTGATAGAAGTTGAGTTGATAAATTACGAATACGGATTATAAGACATGTTATCAATTATTGATGTGATGAATGAACATATTTTTAAAGTTTCCGATGTTCATTTTTATAAAATTTATATTGTTATACGGTTTTAAAAATATCCCTTGCTACATGTTTCTGTAAGTATGATGGTTGATACGTATCAGTAATTTGTAATTAATTTTGTCCGAGAACATATCTAATTGGGTAGGTATTTTATAAAAGTCTGAATTGATTAATAAACACCAGCAGATTAACATTTAATATTTAGAGCGGGACCTTTAATTTAAATAAAAAAACATTCATTTACTATCATATGATATATGTATAATTTTAAATGAACAAACCTTACAAATTTTGGTATTTGTTTACTCATTTCAAAATCAACAGGTTTTTATTCTACACTGTTTATAGTTTTGTTGTAATTCAATTTTGAAGTCTTTCAAATTAATAAATATTATTATGTTTGCAAAACAATATAGATAAATTGTAATAATTTATTGTTGATAACTCAATAAACAATTATACAATTGAAGAATTATGCTATGTATTATTTTATTTTTAATCCTCTAAAATCTTAAATCATTTATCTAATATTATTTAATTTGTTTACAATTCAATATTTTTTATTTTTTTTATATAGAAAGTTATTCTAGCATGTAACCTTTGATATTTACTGAATTAAGTGCTGTTTTGAAGTTATTATAGTACAAATAGTTAGAAGCTTTTTTAAAAGTTTTTTAAAAATGAATTAATTTTTATAGAAAATATTTTTCTTATTAAACAATCAAGTTGTAATAGTTAGGACCTTGAAATTTGATAAGTCTTGATAATTTTAAGTCCCATCAATGGTTATAATGATATTAAATAATCTTGATTTTTTGACTTTTCAACAACTTAAAATATTACTTTCTTTTCAGATTTAAGTTATTGCAATTCAATTTTATATATTAATAAAAATAATACTTATAATTTTTTAATTAGAATTATTTAATATAATTTGTTTATAATGATACTTATTACTTTGTTTTTAAAATTAATTTTAGATCTATCAAAAACTTATCATGACTTGCAACTGTGTTGATGCTCCTGTTCCTCCATTGTTTGGTGTACAAACTTTATTTGCTGCTCAACATACCTCTGAATCTTGTGGTGCTAATGGCTTACCGTTAACTCCTAATTCTATTACAATATTAGGACGTGCTCAAAAACTAAGGACTTTAAATCATCCAAATTTAGTCTTGCATTTAGATTTCATTCGAAAACAGCATGGTCGTATAATTTTGGTCTCTCAATATTTCAAACGATCTCTATGGACTGAAACAAATAATTATTTATTATTATTGCCATTGGAAAAAGTATTGAGTTGGACCCATAGAGTTTTAGATGCTTTAACTTATTTAAACAACAATGGTATTGTGCATCGGTTTTTAACTCCACAGTATATATTATTTGATGATGAAGATAATGTTAAACTATTTAACTATGGTCTTTACTACATGACAAATAGTGGTAAAAATATTACTTTTCCTATCGGTAAACTTAAATACACTGCACCTGAAGTATTAGTTCTTGATAGAGACTCATACAAATCAGGTCCAAAAACAGATTCTTGGTCATTGGGTATTATTGTTTTAGAATTATTACTTGGTGTACAACTTTGGCCAACACTTAAACTTAGTCAAATTATACGGAAAATATTATCATTAACACATTGTACTGATGTTGTGATGAGATTAGCTCGTGAAATGGGCCGCTTAACAATGTATCAATCTTTGCCTGATGAATTAAAAGACTTCCTTGGTAAATGCATTTGTATCGATGTTAAGAAAAGATTGTGCCCAAGAGAACTATTTGATCATAAAATATTTTCTGTCTATGAGTACTCAAAAATATTAATGAATAAATGTTATTCATGTAAACATCCATTAAGACAAATGAAACTGGATCAAGTCTATTATTTATGGAAGCTAGCTGGTGGAGATGTTGAATGGGCTTTAAAGAAGAAAGGCTTATTAAGAAACGAATCACCAATCTTACTTTTACCTCGACTAATCATTCTTGAAGGAACATTATATGGTAATACACGAAATCAAAGTTGCCTTTTAGATTTACAAATAGTTGAACTATCCTTAGATCTTTTGGTTAATCGTCTGCAACATCTCAAAATAACAGATTATAATCCTCTAATTGATCAAATAAATAAACAAAATGATACTACTGACAAGTTACCATTGATTATTCGTGAAAAAGATACAGAATATCAATTTCACCGAATTATCTTGTTTGACCGCTTGTTAGCTGCTTTTCCTTTTAAATTGGATAAATTACTTATTGAAGCAAAGAAAGATATTCCTCCATTCTTCAGAGGAGAGATTTGGGCATGTTTATTAAATGTTTGTGGTGATACTGAAAGTATCTATTTGTCTATAGACAAAGAAACGGCTGGTGTGACAGATAGACAAATTGAAGTTGATATAC